>UFQX01000487.1:0-32495 GCA_900497675.1 Arapaima gigas | reverse complement strand
ATGGAAAAAAAACAGACACACACTCGCATACACACGCACGCACACACACACACACACACACACACACACACACACACACACGGACACACACACACACACACACACACACACACACACACACAGAATAGTTGCTTTGCAGTCTTACATTTAATCCTGGTAAACTGCTTTGGCCTTGACTTCTAACATCTGTGAGGTTGCAGCTAGTTGCCAGAGTTCACTTGTGGTGAGGAGGCTTTTGGGAGCATCTCTTGGCCCAGCGGTGCACGTCTTCTCCAGAGCTCAGTGGAGTTCTGCTACCAGCCTGATGCTGAGGGTGATCAGAGAATGCAGACACCTCCGGCATCATGGTGTTGAAGAGGGTGGTGATTGTAGCAGAAACAAATGAAACACATTCCCTGAATTAAAAATCATGCTAAATGGCATTAAGCGCTGACAGGGGCCACATGCCGTTTACTGCAGTTACAGCAAACCGCAACTCTGATTCGCTTCATCTGTTGCCAAAGACAGTGCATCTGAGTGAAATTTGCAATAATTTGTCTCGACAGAATAGCCCCAGATTCAATAAGCTTCATCCTGACAAACCATCAGCAAACTCAACTTTTTCTCCTGAATGTTATGTGCGAATTTGTCTCAGAGCATTTTCATGACTCCACCAAATGCATCTCAGTTATTAGCTGAATGTTCAGGTAAATAAAGCTGCAGAGGTTTGAGAAGGAACTGGAAACCACTGCAGCCACTCCAGTGGTCCAGATCAGACGGATTAAAATCAACTGGAAACCTAAAATGGCTACTGCTGCTTGACAGCAACATATCAACCCTTGAATCAGTTTTAGATGCTATTTTTTTCTTTTTGCTTTTCTTGTTAGATAACCAGTGTAAACTAGTGACAGATCAGTTGGAGCTTGTTTTCAGAAATACCAGCGTCTTGATAAAAAAAAGACTAGGAAAATGAATAACATTGGAAATAAAGATCTTCAGATATTTTCATATATTCTTTCATCAGGTACAGAATAGAACACATTTTTCAAAATATTTCTTTGTATATTTATATTTAATAAATTTATCACCAGCTGGTATTACTGAAGACAAGTTGCCACTAGTGCAAAGATTCCCAGGCACTCGGAACGCTGAACACTTTGAATCATGGCTGAATAAGAACTAAAAAAAGCTCGGAGTTCTTTAATGTCAGTACTTTAAGCAGAGCCCTCACAGCCCAAGTATGTGTGAAACAAAGATAGAAAATGCCTGTGGATCCTCTCCACTACAGGCCCCTTAGATTCAATAAAGACGTAATAATGACAGGAGGCACTTGTATAAAAATTAACCAAAGAATACACTTATATCTAAACTTACAGAATCAATTGGTGCTGGAAGTTTTTGTAACTTCCATTATTCAAGTAAGTCCAACCACTGTATCGCAGTCCATTAAAGTTTAATTTCTCAATTTATTCATCAGTTAGGTTGTGTGAAAATCATGAGGTAAAGCTGCGATGATTTGAACGTTTCCCATAAGATGTTTGTTTATTCTGTTTTCATCAATAGCTCAGTCAATGCAGGGACTCAGTGCTGCCTGTCATGGAAACACAGGGTGTCAGATGGGATCAAACATTGACTGGATACCTGCTGATTTTATTGTTATTTATTAACACAAAGTGACATTAAAGTTAACTGAACTGTAATTTTACTGTAAAGCGGCTACATATAAAAATGTGTAATCTGTACTGTCTCCTATCTGAAGTTATACATGCCAGGTACGGCTGTAGTGCTTCTGTGCATCAGGTGCTGCAGGAGAACGAAACATTTGAGTGCCGAAAGGAGAGTAAGTCGAAGGACTGTAAGGGAAGAAAAAGTATTAAAAAGTGTTTCATGTTAAAATACTGACTTTGTATCATTTGCTGTTGAGGACAAAACTGGCTACCTATTTGTCAGTATTTGGTCACTTTCAGTTTGCAGTGAAAATGCGTTATAATAGACACATACCTCTATTTTTTCTCTATTCTTTGTGAGAGTGCTGTCAACTAATGGTGGCGAGAGGAAATTAAGGTTTTGTTTTCCTCTGAGAACTTTTCAAAAACTAAATAAACTGGGAAATGTCTGCAACCCCGGATGCTTGCAGTTTGAGGTACAAGTGTTTGCCTTAGAATTTGCAACGGTGGACTGAGTTGCCTGTGTACAAAGCAAAAACATCCTATTTTGAATTGCAGACCAGTATTGTCACTTTGGATATGATTAATGAAACCGCTGACCATCATCACCCTTAGCTGGACACCAAACCAGGTTTAGATCCCATCTTGTCTTGAGAGTCCACCAGTCAGCCTGCTGGTGGCATTAATGCAGCCCTCCAGTGAGATGTGAGCCACCGTCAGGGTCCTATATCATGTTGCTTTTTAATTCTCTTGGATTTTAATACAGGTTCTTGTGTCTTTTTCAATTAACTGGAATAAACAAGTGCCGTTTCCGAAAATCCCATTGAGCCGATTGTCTTCCAAGGTGACAACAAGCATCTGGCCGTGAATGATTCAGCATTAGCAAGGCATGACGGAGGTGGATACAGGGTTCTCCACAGCAGCCAGCTTTATGGTCTGATTGAAGCAATCCGCTTTGTTTTACTTCCTCAGCAATGTGCACAGGGTGGAATGAATATTAGATAAACCGGTCTGCCTGTCAATTCCCACTTGTCAAATCTAACGTGCTAAGGACATACTTACTACTGAGAGTAGTGGCACTGTAAACCAGGCAGTCTATAACAAGGAGGTGTGAATGTCCTTTTTTTGCCTGTAATTCCACATGGAAAACGCCTTCTCTGAACAAGGTGTGCAGGGTTAGTTTGGGGGTGTTTTTTTTTTCATAGTAACTATGGCGACCTTGTTTTTCACTGAAGGTTGTGATGGGCAAAGGCAGTCACGTGACACACGGAGAGTGCAGCACTCAAAGACGGAGAGCCTGAATCCCAGCTGGGCTGTCACTGCTGCGTCCTTGAGAAAGGTTCTTTTCGTTAATTCTCTTGCTTCCATGCTCAGACTGCGTAAATGGCCACTAAAGTGTACATTTCACACCCAGAGGCCACTAGATATTCCCATGCTAAAGAATGCCACAGTTACAAATAAGCTGTGCTGAGTGCAAATAGGAGAGAGCACAACCCACTCCAGTTTTGATGATCCTGCACGATGGGTTCATATCTAAAGCACTGAATTGCAAAAGTTCATTGATCTAATGCTCTAAGTCATAACTTTCTGAGGGATTATTCTTTGAATAGTCTGCACTGAAATGTGTTTTGTTCCATATTAACCCAGAACTGATTTGCTGCAAATCTGGGCCAGCAGGGAGTGTAGAAGTTAGGACTCCTTGCTTTATGAAGATCCCTGGTTCAGTGCCCAGTTCTGCTGTAGTGTCTTTAAAAAAGGTACTTACCTGCATCAAGGCAGTAAGGACACCCTGCAGTGTAAATGTTTCAGTCGCTGTAAGTTGCTGTGTATGGCTGATAGTGTTACAAACATGTCTACCAAAAAGTGATTGATAACATCACTTTTTAATTAATAATAAGTGTTTAATCCTAAGACTGGACAACAATAACTAAAATCTGAAAATGTGCATGTGGACACAGAGGGTGATGAAACTATGACCAGGACCTTAACAGAAAACAAACAGCTGAGCTCAGACCAGGACTCCACAGCAATGAAATGGTAACCCTGATTGAATTTTGCATGAGTGGACAGCTGAACTGGTATCTACAACTACTAGTGGTTATTGGTCCAGCCACTTTAGAGGTGTGGTCTGATGCCTTCAGGAGGTCAAAGAGTCAGCTGATTCTTCTGCATTACAATCTATGGGAAATGCAGTAATCCCTCTGTATCCGAATCTACAAACGTAATTTGTCCTTGAAAACACGTTGGATACTGAAATTTTGGATTTTGAGTGCCCATTTCCTATTATTATAAAAGGGAAAAAAAATAATTAATATGCTCCCAGCCCATCACAAAACATCTATATAACTGTCAACCCCTGACTTCAGCATGATAAACACTGTAAACACCAGTTACATCATTAGAAAACACTTAATGATGTCATTAATTTGGACATTTATACCACGCGGTGGGGTATGTACAGCGCAGGACGTTTCACATGTTAGCCCCCCCACAGTGTCACTGTGTTACTCAGGGGAGATAGGAGCTGTGTGGGGTTCGCAGCGGGAGTTCGGTGTTATGACATGTTGAATAAAGGGAATAAAAAGGTGTGTCAAAGTAACCTGCCGCATACATGTCTTTTTTTGACACGACTACTATCGTTTTCCATAATTAGTGAGAATATTGAGTTTGCATGCTTCAAATTTTTGGTTTTTCATCTGTGCAGCATGTGAAGCATCCACTGAGTCTCCCATGGACACTATGATGTGTATGATGTGGCCTTTTCCACTTGCTTCATGAATGTGCAAAACAGCAGCCTTGTCATGTTCACCTGGTGATCAGTAGCTAGTGAGTTCGCCGATGATCGTAGGACTTGGGAATGGGGAGAATGAGGACCAAGGAGGCGTTGAGCACGGAGGGGAATGAGGAGGCTTGTTTCCGACGACAGGGAAGAATGCCGAGCAGCAGATCACGCTGGAAGCAAGAAGACCGGAAAGGTCACAGGCACTGTTGAGGTTCTGCACCGATGGTGCACAAGTGACTGTGTTAAATAGCTGATTGGTTGACTGAATTCAGATGTGTTCAGTTTGACTTATTGCAAGGGCCCATGCTGGTCCGCTGGGGAACTGTCCTCAGAGGGTGTTACAAACCTGCTGCCTACAAGCTCTTCCTTAAGTCTTACTTGCAAAAAAGATCATTTCATGTGCCTACTGGAGGATTTTAGCATACATAACCAAGAAGGCTCACATGCCTGGCCTGCAGGGCATTTGAATACACTCCTCTGTGACTTCATTTGTTTCTTCATGTTAATGTTCATTGGATGTATTTCTGTTTGCTGTGTCCCTTAGAGAGGCTTCTAGTCCAATGCAGACTCATTGCTTCATCTAACCAGTATAAAAATTTCCGCTCCTTTTTGGTTTTCCGGTTTCTTTGTAACGGTTTTGAGGCCATGCGATCTTACCAGTCTGGTATAATTTCTGGTATAATTTTGCCACAGCTGCAAAAACATTTTCTAGTGGCCTGCAGTTGACTGGCACCTCTTTCAGGGTATAGTTTCACAGCCTGGTGCCCAGTGATTCTGGAATCGACTCTGGACCATCATAACTTTGACTGGGTTGAAGCAGTTTATGATAGTGCCAGGCAGGGCAAGTTGGGAACTACAGTTCATGAAGACTCTAACTATCTGGGTCTGTTGCTTTTGTGCAATCATATTGTTCCTGGGAGCAGTAGAAATGGAAATTCTGATAAGAAAGAAAATGCACAGAAGGAAAATAATGTATGATTCCAAAGTTTAAGAAGTGAAAGTACAGAAAACTGCTCAGCTGGCATTCTGTTGATATAGGAAATACAAATATGTTACAAAATATCATAATGACTAGGGTGGCACTTTGGTAAAGCGAGAAGTGCTGCTGCTCACAGTCGTGGTTTGGAATTTAACTCCTTCTTTGGGAGTTTCTTCCAGGTGCTCCAGTTTCCTCCCGCAGTCCACAGTCATATGTTTCAGGTTAATTGGTCAGACTAAATTGCCTGTGTGTGTATGCTGATGTGAGAATGTGTGTGTAGGCACCTTGTGCTGGACCGTTGTCCCTTCGAGGGTGTGGTTTCATAGCACAGAGTCCAGTGGCTCCAGACCACAGTGACACTGACCAGGATAAAGCAGTTAAAGAAAATGGATGGATGGATCGCAAGGATTCCCCTATTTGAAGCACTGAGTTACCCCTCATATCCCTGTTTTACCCTCCACGTACTCTTAATAAAATCCATGGCTGTTTTGGTGAAATGTACTCTCATCTGTAATAGCGTGGTAATCTCAGCTCTCGGAATGCCAGTGAGCGATGGAGTGCGAGTCATTTGAAAGATCAATACATTTCATGGGGAACATTTCCTCTTGTTTTGTTCTGGCTTTTGTCAGCCAAATAAACACAACTCTCTGGCACAAAACCTATTTCCTACAGTTTGTGGGTCAAAAAAAAGATGCTAATTTGTCATGTGACCACCATCGTGATCGAAAAGACATTAAGCTTGCTGATACGTTCAGTTAACATTGTCAGCCATCTCTCTCTTTGGGTAGGCCATTAAACTTTTTGTGTATTATATGACAATTTAAAAACAAAAGGTGTCTGTGCCATTTTGTATTGAGACATAGTTACCATGCAGACCATTTATAGAACTCTGCATAGTATTATTCCCTTAGGTACTCCACAAACTATGTTTTAGTTGAACCTCTGAGTAAAAGGCTGCACTGCAGCTTTAAATCTTAAGTATAACGTCGGCACCGAATTGAGTTAATATTTTGCAAATTGCAAGTGCAGTGAACAATCTGCTGAGTAAATGAATAATGTCTTAAAGAAATGCTTTAATTCCTTCCCATTCCTTCTAGAATTGTGAACAACTGAAGGAGCAGGGGGGCATTCAGAAAGCTCCTTTAAGTCAGATAACAGCTTGAGAGTTGCCCACCACTCATCCCCAGAAAATGCTCATGAATGTTTGGGTCTCTAGAACATACAGCCTAGTTAGATAACAAGACCACAAAGTAGATCATCGACTTTTAGTCCACAGTGTTCTGGTTCCAGACATACATATGATCCTTGTGTCCAGTCATGGCACAGAAATCAGGTTCCAAAAAAAAAACAAAAAAGTTTTGATGTATATACATTTGCCAGTCACTTTATTAGGAGAACCGTTTTAATACCAGGTAGGAGCCCCATTTTACTCTCAGAACAGCCTGAATTCTTCATGGCATGGATTCAAGAAGGTGCTGGAAACATTCCTTTGGGATTCTGGTCCATGTTGACAAGATTGCATCATGTAACTAGTGCAGGTTTCTCAGCTGCACATTCATGCTGCCAATCTGTTCTACCACATCCTAAAGGTGCTCAATCGTACTCAGATCTGGTGACTGGAGAGACTATTGAAGTTCACTAAACTCATCATATTTATGGAACCAGTCTGAGATGACTACTGCTTTGTGACATAACACATTATCATGCTGGAAGTAGCCATTAGAAGATGTGTAAATTGTGGCTTTGGCCAAGAAGACATTCCCCACACTATTACACCACCAGCCTGAACTGTTGACACAAGGCAGGTTGGGTCCATGGCTTCATGCTGTTTATGCCAAATTCTGACCCCACCATCTGCAAGTCGCAGCAGAAATCGGCAAAAATCAAACAAGATGAAAATTTCCAACTGCCCAGTTTCAGTGAGCCAGTGCCCACTGTAACCTCACCTTCCTGTTGTTGGCTGGCAGGAATGGAAACCAATGTGGTCTCCTGCTGTCATAGCCTATCTGCCTCAAGGTTCAACGAACATACGTTCAGAGATGCTTTTCTACTCACTGCTGTTGTAAAGCATGGCTATTTGAGTTAGTGTAGCCTTCCTGTCATCTCAAACTAGTCTGATCATTCTCCTCTGACTTCACTTGTCAAGCCATTTCTACCGAGAGAACTGCTCACTGAATGTTTTTTTCCCTATTCTGTGTCAACTTTGAAGACTGTTGTGCATGAAAATCCCAGGACAGCAGCAGTTTTTGAATGAGATCACCTCGTCTGGCACCAGCTACCATGCCCCGGTCAAAGTCACTTACATCACATTTTCCCCCAAATTTGGTGTGAACATCCACCGAAGCTCATGACCCATATCTGCATGATTTTATGCACTGTGCTGCTGTCAAGCGATTGGCTAAGTAGATGTCAACAAACAGGGGTGCAGGTGTTTCTAATAAAGTCACCGGTGTGTATGTATGGGTGTGTACAGATATTGTGTTAGACACAAAGGTGCTCACATATAAGAACTGGCTCCTGTCTTTCCCAGCTGACAGAATGTTGTGAATATTTTGGGCAGCAAGACCTTCAACTAGTTGCATTTAGACCAAAGTTTACATGTGCATGCTGTGCGCTCCCCTGAAAAGGACAAACACGGAAACAAACACGCAAATGATACAGAGAGCAACTTGTGCCCCCGCAGCAGTGACGTGCAGACAGTAATAACAAATTATATATGTCACAACACTGTATAAAATTTCAAGTCTGTGACTTGAAAAACAAAGCTGTGCATAAATAACAATTGAACAAACAAACAAAGCCTGCTGAGGTCCTGCTGGGTATCCTCTTTGACCAATAACCTAGGAAAGTACAGATAACATTGCAAAGTTTTGGACTTCATTTACTGCGAACTTTTCTGCTCATGCAATTTCTGAGCTGCATTGCAAGAACAGAACACAGAAACATTTTCCTGGAGGCTGTTGCTTCCCCAAGCAATGATGTTAAGGCTCTGAACATGAGTATTTTTGTTTAGGTCAAGCTATATTTATTATCGACTTTTATAGCTTAGTGTCATTTCAAACCTCTAAGTGTTTAAAGGCAGAAGGAGCATCACAGTGATTCAGTGTGAATATTCAAGTGTGAGGCTGTTGCCTGGTACAGAAAAATAAGCCAATGACCTTGAGGTAGAACACATGAAATCACGGTGTGCAAACACCCTGCAGCCAGTAGGTCAGCTCTGACCAGTCACTTAACAACCTCTTGTCGTGTCAACACAGCAATGGCTCACAAAGCACAACGCATCCTGTGACAGATGTGGTGAGGTCACAAGTCCCTGCGTTGTGAAGAACATGCGATAGTAAGGTACGGCCATATTGCGATGGAATTTTGCTCCAAGGCAGACATTTCCAGGTCTGCGGTAGATATTTATTCCCTGTTGGAGTACATGAGAGGCTGGTGTCACTTGGTGAGAAGAAAGCCATCCTTTTACTGCTCTAATTGAATGATATTTTGCCTCTGTTGACCCTTGAATATTCTGCAGTCAACGACTGCCTCCAGCTGTGAGATTTGTCACACAGCTCGTATATCCCAGTGGCTGCTCCAGCAAATCCCCTGCAGCTTCTTGGTTTTTAGGAGCACATCTAATTTCAACCTAAAAAAAACTGATTTTGGAGCCAGTTGCTACCAGAGGATTGTAACTCCTGGCTATGTGTAAATGTATCTTTTTAATGTAATTTTAATCCCCGTTGTGCCTCAGTAACAGTGGCTCAGAGGACTCCGTGCAACAAACAAAAGGATGATGCGAGCAACGCTCCCCCCCGACACAGTCGTCTGGTTTTATGCATCGCTTAGGTGAATAGTAACAAGGAGCATTTATCGTGTCCTTTTTAACTAAGCAAATTTCCACAGAAACGGCATGTTCCATAAGGATTTTTCGGCACTGATGCTTTTTTTTTACTTTTTCATTCGAAGTACGTTTGTGAAGAACAAAACATTTCTGTAACCTCTTCCTGTTGCATGAGAATTTTTCAAATCTAAAGTTTGAAGTTCCTCTCCTTAAAATGAATCATCAGACTTACCGCTAACTATGTGGACTTCTGTGGGTTTCACTGGCAGTTCTCAGTTGCCAGTTATTTTTAAGGTGCTCCTTTAGCACATCCTCGCTGTTATTCTGTTGATTTTATTGACTGTTGTTAACTGTGAGGCACAGGTGTCTCTCGGATTGAGATCGATCCGAGTTTAGTATTGATCAATTGGGGTTTAATGTTCAGTTTTGTGCTGTCTTGTTTGACAACCTCATTCATTCCAAGACAAGGGAATTGGACTCTGAAGAAAAAACAGGAGTTCAGGCTGATGCCTGGACTGAGGAGCAGGGAAGCTATCAGTATGTTTTTTCACGCTGGGATAGCTGACTTTTCCCAAAGTTGAGAAGATCTTTCATTTTAAACTTGAATGATGTACTGACGCCTTGTTTTAAATCTAAGCATTTGGGCTCATCTACTAACTACCAGTAACTAACAAGCTAACAAAGTGTTTGTATTTTTTGTAAAAGACTCACGGTAGGGTAAAAGGCTGAAAAGAAGAGGAAAAAATTCTGCAGGTGAAAGCATATGACCACATATCCAGTTGAATCCAGTTGAGCCTCCCCTGGAGCGTGAGACTGAGCACACAAACCTGTCCTGCCCACTCTTTCTCCAGCCGCGTCTCCTCTTGTCCCACGAACTAATGCAGTTGTCACAGATGGCAGTCAGCTCCAGCAAACCAGCTGTATACCTTCTACTCATAAAAAATGTTTGCCACTATCTAAATGAACCATTGACTAGTGAATTAGATAACTTTCAAGTCAGCTAAAATGACACAGTTTCACAGAATGTGAAAAACCCTGTGGTGTTTTACCTTTTCTTTGTATCTGAGCATCTGAAGCAAGCAGCATTTCCATTCTTTACCTGTTTGGATGGTTATTCCGGGGCAGTCTGTATTTTAGTGGTTAGGGATAACTATACTTTCAGAGTAAAGGTCTAAAATTCTGCCACTTCTGTACTGTCTTTCAATTACCCACAGTTGGTCCAGAAAAAATACTCTCCTGTGTAAATGGGTAAACAGCTATAAACTGTTTTTGGGAAAAGGGTGTCACTAAAAAGACAAATAAATGACATAACTGCTCATTTCTGCCAGTGGTTCGGAATGTCACCTTGCAATTGCAGGACATGAGTTTGAATCCCAAATGTTGGTGTTGTACTATTGATCAAGGTGGATACCCTAAATTACTCCAGTAAAAGTTAATATGTTAATTTGTGAGCAACTGGAAGTAGCTTAATATATAAATATATTGTCACACCTTGTGTCTTGGTGACGGTTGAAAGTGCTTCCTCAAGGGTTTTTTCTTTAACTGTTAGAAAGCCACAATAACTGAGTGACAAACTGAGGGAAAATCCACAGATGTTATATGCAATATTTCCAATTGGACTCCTTAGTTTATATGTATAATGTAGAAACATCCTCTACATTGGGATAGTTTGTGTCCACCCACCATCTGCAAAAGAGCAAATGAACCCTTTAAACAGCATCCCTTCTGCTTTTAGGAAGGGCTGAACCACATTATAAGATAAAGGATATCACAATAATATTGATCTGTGCCAAATAAATAAGAACAGTAATAAAAGAAATTAGATATACATAGATATTTTAGCTGAATTTGTGGCTGAATATCATTTATGTTTCAGTCCATACTTAGAAAATTCAAAATAATCCAAACCAAGTCAGTTACAAACGTTCCCAACAATTAGTTTTTCTTTTCGGCTCCAACTCAGCACGAGACGGGCGAAATATAATGGCACCTAAAACCTTTTGTGGGACTTTTCTCAGCCCCAAAAGAAAACAATTCTGATTGGTAAGTATTATAAAAATATCCTTAAAGTATTACTTGGTGTACATAACAGTTCAGTGTATGACATGGAATGTGTGCCCCCACTATGCTAGTTTAACTGTTCAGAATGAATTAACAACTATCATATCGACATTTTACTGTCAAAGATCCGTTCTGTCACACATGAAGTTCTAATACAGCATTTAAGCTGTTAATCTTGCAAGACTTTCATAACAGTGATATTTGAATCAAAGTAGGTTAAGGACTGCGGTAGTATTTTTTACCTTTCTTTTTAAAATTTTAACTGCTTGGATGAGGACTTTTACTTTTTTTAATATGTCAATAATTTTATTTGAATATTTGTTTTTGCCTGCACTCAGTGCCCAGAGGTTTTTTTGGCATTGTGGCTGAAGGACTAGCGATATCATTAAATGCTTCATTTAAGTCCCAGTTAGAGTCCTACTCTTAGAAGGGCCTCAGAAGTGAGCTTTGGGTTATTTTTAGTAAAATATCTGACAGAATAAGTGTATACGTTGAAAACGTTATTACCGCATCGGGTACAATTGACTGCTGAACTGGAAGCAAATTCCCAAGTTCTTGGGAACCTACCTGTGGTGTCGCTTTCATGTGCATAGACTATATTGAAGTGGGGATTAAATTATAGATTGAAAGGGATTAAAAGGCTCTTCCTTCTTTGCTGTAGCTTGGCTGCACTTGGTCCCACTCTGTCCAGGCCAGTCGAAACCTTATTTCTGTCCTACTCTAGGTCCGTGTCACCAAAAAAACGATCAGACCAGCAAAGCCAGGCTGGGTGGAGAGAGTTGGAGAAAAGAGGAAAAGATGACCGAGGGGTGGAAAAATGCCTTGCTGACCTTTGCCCTTCCCCTAGTACAACTGTTGCTTAGATTTTGCTTTCCTGGGTTCTCCTTTTCCTTCGACGACACTGCGATGTAATAATTGCTCTGTAATTCAGTGGATTTCTGTGTGTCCGGTAATTCTGGTCGTTCACGGACCCTTTTCCGTTTCACTTTTTGTTCAGACGTCGCTCTTCTGCCGTGCCCTGAAAACAGAGAGGCGTCTTCTTGATCTGCTCAACCGTTGCACGAAGATGGGGGGAAAAAGCAATTAGATGAAGTGTAGACCTCATTTTTAGATGCAAGACATAATATGGAAAACAGATGCTGAGGAACATGTTTTAATTAACTCTAATAAAATGTCCTTTGTAGCCGTGGTTATTTGTGTCTTTAAACAGTTTAATAGCCTTGTTTTTCAAACGGCTTATATTTTTAAATTATGGTATTTTGGTAACATTTTACCAAGCAGATACATTTTTAAAGGGGCCTGCTTAGATTAGTGGAATAATTTAAAAAAATACATTTTTTTCATTTTGGAGAATTTATTTGCACAAACAAAAAGGGATAAACTGTGGTGAAGAACAGGTTTTGTATCAGAATACAAGGTGAACATTGAAGGTCTTCATGGAGGTATGTGGCCTCAGGACATCTCAGGACCTACAGTGGTGAATCAGAGCAAATAATACAACTGCACTGATAAACATAAATCAGCGCAAATAAAATGCGGAAACTGCTTAATTTTAGAAACGCTCATCATAAGGACTGAAGTTCCTGACACCCTACTGACTCCTGAACTCCAGTATGACAGGAGACAAAACCGTTTACATTTATGTTTATTTATTCAGCAGGCACTTTAATAAAGAGCCATGTACAGGTGCAAACACACAGTTTTCAATGTACAGTAAATTAGTTTAATAATAGTTTTTGTAGGCATACGTTACACCAGTGACTATGTATATGAACTGGTAAGGAGTACAACTTTTTTAAAGACAATGAAATGTAGTGAAAATGTATGGTGTGGACAGGCAGTCAGGACAGGATTGGGTTTAAAAGAGACATTTTTTAAACCCTTCGTGAGTGTTGGGAGGGTTTCAGGTGATCTGAGTGATAGAAGGAACTTGCTGAACTTATTTGGCGCCTTTGAGATTTTTGGGACCATTTGGGACCATGTGGCGTATTTGGGACCATGAAGCATCCAGTGTTGGAGAAGCATAGCAGCCTGGCTAGAGTGCAGGGAATGATGAGGTCCAGCAGATATAGGGGTGTAGATCTATGTAGATGGTCTTGTGGGCTGTAACCAGGGCGTTGAATTTGAAACAGGTAGTTAGAGGGAGCCAATGGAGAGAGACAAGGATAGGAGACAAATGAGAAAAGAAAAAGTGTAAAAATATGGGAAAAAAATTGAATTCTTGATTACCTGCCTTCAAGTCCTTCATTCCCAGCGGCCCTTTGCATCTCATCATTATCTGAGCTGTTTGAATGTCCCATCCTTTTCAGAATATCCACCCCCCCCCAACTCCCCAGGTCACAAATCCCTTGAGCTGTTCGCAGTAATGGAGGCTGGCAAATATGGAAAGATCATTGCTTGAAATCTATCTACGCAACATCCTAATGTATGCATAGCTGACAGAGAAGCAGATGCCCCCTCACTGTGCTGCCAATTATTACAATGGTCAACCTTGGCAGAGGGAAATGAAACAGACGAAACACCCCCTCCACCCCCGTTCTAATCAGTGAAACCTTGTGCCTCCTCTTCAATACCTTCCATAGAGTACAGGCTGTGGGGGGTATTTTAGAATGTGACATTGTGCCAACTTTGCCCCTAACTGGCTCCCATGGGTCTCATCTACACCTGACAAAGTGAAACTCTACCTGCCTCATAGCTCCAGAAGGGGTGTTTTACCTGGTGCTCAGTCTCAGAAAATTTATTCTCTCTCCTGTCACCACCCACTGCTTTTTTTCTTGTCAGATCCACTTCCTCCATTGTGGAGTAGGTGCCTTCAGGGTGTTCTGCCCAGGAGGAGATAGCTGGCCAAAGACTTGGTGAACACCTACAGAAATGAGATAAAATGTGGCACTTGTTAGCATATTCCACACCAGCCATGCCAAAGCAGAAAGCAAAGGAAGAAAGGCAGGATTTATAGGAGAGTGACAGGTATGCATCACGCTACTTTGTGGTGATGGCGCTGACACATATCTGTAGAGACACACCCATTTCCACATGGAGGGCAAGCAAGATGAGTCTAGCCAGTGGGTAGAATTTTAGCTGGAGAGGATCATGTCACTGGAGGTCCAGATACCTTGGGGGCCGCTGCTTAGCACCTGTCCACTCTGACAGAAAGTGAAATCTCCATATGGTGGGGCAGGAGCCTTCAGAGCAGCAGAGCTGCATGTTAGCATTCCCATACCATGGGAAATTAGCAGCCCTCACACTTGTTTAAGCTTAATAAAAATCATTTTAGGGAAGCGCCAGAACAAGGTTGCCATCTGTCACCTGCTAACGCCACTTCTCTATGAGTAAAAGTGGTAAGCAGAGCAGAAGGATTTTTCTCTATCTCGATCTTTCTCTCCCGTTCACTCGCTGTCTCTCTTGGTCTCCCTCCCTCTCCTGTTGCCCCTAGGCGCGGCGGCAGGAGGTGAGGGAACTTGACTTCAAGCTACCGTTTGTCATCGGCAGCCATACTTTAGATTGACTCGTGGATCTTTTAGGTTCATTGTGATGATAAAGATGAAATGGCGAACAAAGGTGGCAGAGCTGATGCGGAAAAAGCCGAGACGTTGTGGGACGGTTACGTACAGATTGGCACTTGCAATCATCTCACTAAGCACCAAAAATCAAGCAAGCTAATGGTGGTGTGTGCAACGTAGCTGCAGGTGTGACAGGAACAGTTTATGAATTTGTCTTGTCTCTATGCCCCATGTGCTTGTTCGGGAATAAAAGTCTGTTCACTGTACACTTTTTTTTCCATTGCTCCCTCAGCTCTGGGTGATCTTTTTTTCTACTTATCAGAAACCTGATCTAACACTGGCGATTTTTGCAACCCAGTCGAGACAGATGGCACAGCGATTGCTTTAATAGGATATGTCTGGCATCTGATCCACAGACAATACAGGCCTTGCTAGTGCTTCTGCTGTGCACCAGTGTACCCAACTGTGCGACTGAAGGTCTGGGGGGACAACCTGGCTAATAGAAACTTAAAAGGCAGTGAGAATACGCAAGGGGCCTGCGAGGACTAACAAATACCCTCTTTATTTGTGATGAGCGCTGCCTTGATAATAATACTGAGTTTTTCATTTTGCGTGTAAGAGCAGCTGTCTTCCAATATCCTTCAGCTCTTGGTACAAAATGTTGTATTTGGGACACTATACCGCCGGGACCAGGGATTTATTTTAAAGTATAAAGACACAGAAGGCGTGAATGAAATGGTGTGTTGCAGTGTTAATATTTAACTTTGAGTTTCACTGGTTAAGCTGAAAAGAACCTTCCCATCTAATGAAGAGCAAAGAACAAATTGCTTTGCTTCAGGAGCGAAGCTGCTCTCGATGATAAAAAGCTCTTTTTACGGAGAAAAACTCGAAGTTAGAGGACAAGATATCTGTAAAATATCGATGCATCCAAAGCATTTTTTTTCTTTGGAAGACAATGAAGTTGTAATTTGTGGAAGAAATCAAAATGTTCATCTAAATGCCCATGATCTTGTCTCATAACAGGTGAGCACTGCTCATCGAGCTACTGATGCTTCTGACAGCGCATACTGTAATACCCAAACTTACCCATATACACATATATATGGTGCAGTAAAGAATTAACTTTCATTTACATTCCAGGCTCCTTTACTCTGCAGCTTTTTACATTAAATTTGATTAGATCTTTTTGTCACTTGTTCTCAGTTCTCAGAAATTATCCTTTCAAAGTCGGCAGCTGGTTGCAGGACCTTTAGCTGCAGTGACTGCGACTAAGCACTTCCTATACCTGTTGACCCCAGTCTCTCATCACCATGGAGGACTTTTAGCCCACTCCTCCATGTAGAACATCTTTAGTTCAGCAACATTTGCTGATTTTTGGACATCAATGGATCTTTTCAGGTCTTGACATGACATTTCAGTTAAATTAAATGATAAATTTTGACTAGGCTGTTATATAACTTTCTTTTTTCCACCAATCTGTTCTGGCAGTGACCTGTTTGTATGTTTGGGATCATTGTTTTGTCCCAGCTGCACTTCAGATTCAATTCAGACTAATGGTTTTACACTCTCCATTTTAATTTTCTGATACAGAGAACAGTTCATGGGTCCTTCAATGATAACAAGACATCCAGGTTTCTGGTGCAGCAAAATATCCCCAAATATCACACTGCCGCCACTATCCATAACTGTGGGTAGTAGGTCCTCACTCTGTATTTGGTTTTCACGAGCGATCATGGACCCATGTTCACAAAGTCCTGCATTTGCTAAATCAGCCCACAAAACATTCTTCCAGGAGTCCTGAGACATCCAAGTGCTTTTTGGTGAACTGTAGTTGAGCTTTCATGTTCTTTTAGTGAGCAGTGGTTTCTACCTTGGCAGGGTCCTGTCCAACTCAATTTTTGCTCTGTGTTTTTCTTATTTGGGAGTCATAAACACTAACTTGAGCTGAGGCAAGAGACCTACTGTCCCCCAGATGTTGCTCTGGGGTTCATTTTGAGCTCGGTAATGATCTTACACCTTACTCACAGAGAGATCTTGGCCAGATGGTCACTCTTTAGTAGATTTGCCACTGTTTTAAATATTCTCCATTTGAGTATGCCTCTGACCATGCCTCAATGGAGGTTCTGAGCCTTAAGTGGCTGTCTAACCCTGTCCAGACCAATAAGCTTCAGCAACTTTTCTCCAGAGCTCTTCAGATATTTCCATTTAGTGCCGCCTGATGAACCTCTTCCTATCTGTTTTGCCAAGTTGTCTTTTGCTACTAAGGGTCTAAAGTTGTGAAAAATTATAGCGAGGAGGTCTGAACAAATCAGGCCTGACTGTGTTCAAACAGCTGATTCTAATGACCTCCTTAATAAGGCTGATTAACGTTAGGGGGGCAATTATTTTTTCCACACCTACGGTTGCACACTTCATTATCTTTCACGCCAAGGAAATGACATAAAAGTAATACTGGTGTCACTTTTGTCTCCCAGGCTCCATTATACCATATATTACATATACTAATAGAACTGTTTGAAAAGACCTTATTAAATATAACATCAAAAACCTGCAAAAACAGAGAAGATTGCAAGGGGAGTGAATATTTTTGCACTTTTTTCATTGCCCTGTTTACGTACTGTATATACACGAGTACGTAGACCCATGTATAAATCCAGCCCTTCACTAACACACACACACACACACACACACACACACACACGCGCGCGCGCGCGCGCAGGGCTTCTCACCAGGAAGTGCAGTGGCATATAGCCTCTTGGGTCATGAATATTGATGCAGACTGAGGCTGCTATCGATTGAGGACCTGAAGGTCTGCTTTGCTTGCCTCTTGCAGGCCGGAACGTGGCTGGCACAGCCGAGTGCAGATCCACCATGAGCACAGGATTACAGCTGGCAAAGGGAGAGATGGGCACACAATCAGATCAAATGGCAGCTCCCTCAGGGCACCACTGCTGCAGACTGGACCAAAGAGAAAACTACAAGGAGACGGGCAATGGGGCCACAAAGCAAAGCGCACACAGCGTACAGTCAGAGCTTTGTTCCCCGCTATCCTCACTCCAGCAATTCCGTTACAGGTCATGTGGAATTCCTACAAACACGATTATACTTTCTTCCCAAAATGACCCAGACAGCTGAAGGGTTTCCTAGAACAGATTTTCACACTGCACGCATTCGTGAAAGCTGTAAGCCTTGTTGTTTTGAATGGAAGGGTCTGATAAACAAATACTAATTTGTGAAGGTGTCAACTTAAAACAGTTTTGAGGAAAACGAAGCTCCCGTGAAATAATTTAGCACATTTTTGAGCAATAAGAAAGAACATTAAAAAAAACAGCAAATAAGACTAAACAAAATTAAACGTTCCCTACTTGGATTTTTGTTTTCTGTGTGTCAGTTTCCAGTTCTCAGTAAATCAAAGTTACAAGTAGTCGTGGGGACTGGGACTACGTACAGAGCAGGTCAGAATGGTAAAAATCAAAGTAAAACAAATCCTGCAAATTACCCTGTTCAGCAGCCATGCAGGAAAATACTGTATCGGGTGGGAGCTCAAATTCAATGCTTGACCTCAACCCACGAGTGCGGCTAGATCAGGCAATAACCAGATCCCTGATGTGAATTGTGGATTTTGCGCTTTGAAAGAGGAGGCTTATAGGCTTGAGAGCCATTAAGTCCCACATGTTCTGTCAAATTTCAGATAGCTTGCGTGTTTACACATGTACTCCAGTGCAAAAATTCACGCACATTAACAATAACAGTTTGATCCCGTGAGCGCTCGCTCTGTCTGAACCAGTGGATGACCCCTCCAGCTCTTTCGAGAGTTCCGCTTTCACTGCCTACAGAAAGTTCCTACCTGACGCAGGGACCCCTGATCCTGCCCCCTCCTCACAGTTTCTTCCCAGAGTGCTTGCCTGGAAATCTTCAAGCATCCCTGGGATTCTCCCTCAGACAGAGCCTGGTCTTCTGCGCCACAGAATGAAAATAAAGCTCCTTGTCTGTCCGCTTCTCAGAGGGTCTGTAGCTGCGTGGAGGGGCAGAGAACCATGGTTAGGCCACATGCAATGCGTGGCATCTACAGCTCACCAGCTGAGGTGACACCACAGTGTATATGATGGACATTCTGCAGTCACTGCCACCACTGGCCGAATGTGGCATGAATCCGGGTGAAATTACTAACAGTCTCTTGCACACTAGTATGAGGAACAAATACAATCCCTTCCTGGCTTAAATGTATTTTATCCAAATACATTATTTAATTTGGACCTTTATTTTTTAGGTTGCGATCATATTGTTTAGAAGAATGGCACACTTTTGTCCTGTTGTGCTGTCGTTGTTCAGGTTCAATACTGCAAACCAAATAGTTGCTCTTAAACCGGTATGAAATTGGTCTAAAAGGAACTGAAGAGGAAATTAACTTGCAACACCGAAAGTGTTCATAAGCAGTAAATCTCAGAATCCGAACCTCAGCTACTGCAAATCCTCAGAAATCTACGCTGCCCTCTCTTAAAATCGCTCTTGCAAGTCGGAGATGTACTTTTCTCATGCCTTTTTAATGGTTTTTGCTTTAATTTTATGCCTTTTCAAATCTAAGCTATGCCTGTGAACAATGCTAGTAAAAACAATGAAGAAAGTATACAGCTAAAAGAAGGGAATGCAGTAATCCCTCGATATCTAATCGAGTCTATGAAATCGAGTCTGATTCCGAGTGCCTCTTTCCAATTATTTTAAAAGGGAAAATAAGTAAATAATCTGCTCTCAGCCCATATATAACTGTAGACCTACGACTTCACCATGCTAAACACTGTAAACACCAGTTTCCTAATTGGAAAACACCTCATGTTGTCATTTGTTTGTATTTTTACACTGTGTGGTGCAGTATTTGCAGGAGATTTTGCATGTTATGCAGGAGTGCCACCACCTGCATTTAAGTAAATAGGTTCATTTTTAAAAAATTAAACTTTGTTAAAAACACTGCGGATAATTTAAACAAACAAGGATAACATCTTTTCCTGGGTGTCGCAGAATGAACTGAGGCTTGTGAGGTTTGCTGGGTGGAGGGAGGCGACTACATCACTTTATTCCATTGGTTTGGTTACAAGCTTATGTAAATCTCTTTATAACCATCTTCAGTTGTGTTGTTGAAAGTACGGCCCCTGATCGTGTCACTATCGTGCTCCATCATTAGTGACGTCACTGCGGTTGAATCCTCCTCCTCTTCCTCTTCCTCTGAGGACGGATCGGCTGAATTATGCATCTTCAGTCACAGTAATGTGGTGACGCTGGGCAAACGCGGTCAGACAAAGTGAGCACGCGACTAACAAGGAAGTGCGGAAACAGCTGATAAACAGACCAGTTCAGGTGCGTACATTTCGAGCAGAATACATTTGTAACAATACAAAACACACACAGTGTTATGTTTCATCACAATTCACTGAATGGTACTGTACAGTATTTTTTTACTGACTTTTTAAAACATTATTTTGATTTTAATTTTGCATTTCAATTTTACCATTGTACATTTTGGATATAGAGTTCGGACACCGAGGGATCGCTGTATTCTAATTACCGCATATAAATAAATATCCATTTACATATTTATTTCACCATTACTAACCTTCTTCATGCAGAATAAAGTCAGAGAGGCCGTTTTAATTGCTGTTTAGGTAACTGATAGTGTCTGCCGCAAGCTATTACATTAAATATAATGTTGTTAAAGGATGAAATTGTTGACACGGTTCTCTATTTATATGTAATAAACATGACCAGACCCTTCTAACCAAACACCTCACCTGTGTGTTGCTACCTGAAGGAAAATCACTGCTTGTTAAAGCACTGCAGCAGCTAATGGGGTTTCTTGTGCCAGCAAAGGAGAAATGTGTTAAATTAGCAGCAACACATTTTAGTTGTAATTAGTTCCTGTGTTATAATGAATTTGCAGCATGGATATTGCAGCCCAACCCAGCTGCTTTGTTTTTGCGTGCTGCTAGTGCCACTCCGGCACTTTTTACGGGCGTTCCGTATTTGCTGCACTTTAAATACAGTTGATACAATACGAGTCACACCATTGATGAAACCGACGTTAAAGCGTTCGATTAAAGCCCACAAATGCTACTCACTCACGGATTTATTTTGCTAAGTAGGCTCCTTATTACTGGCTACCACAGCAATTTACACGTTGCCATGCTTTCACTGAATTAAAGACCCCCCCCGCGGAGCCTGCCTTTCCCAGCCGATGTCCAGTCAGTGGCTGAGAAGATATGAGAGCTCAGACTTCTCACATATAAACGTAGACACACACATACACACCAACAAATGGAAAGCTGTGCACCTGTACATACCTGTAACACAGTTCAGAAGTTAAGCTCATTTTCCATAACTGTACAAATTTCAGGAAAGAACCAGCAATTTTTCTTAATAACAACAGCTTATTCTTAACAAGATAATAATTATATAACCATTTGTTGCATAATAAACCTAAATTGTTATATAACAATTATGTATATATCACAGTTAAATATGCGGTTACTGTTCAGCAGTATGAATGGATAAAACTGTGTATTTCTTAGGATGAAGCAACAGAAGAATGAGCTGTCTTCTCAGCCTTGCCCAAAGTACACCTTACACCTGTGTTCCTCCCTCGCTCCCTGTGAGAAATTGCTCTTTTTCACTTGTTGATAAAACAGACTCGATGGTTTTCTTTTGTTTCTGAGCCTCCCTTCTGTTAGGTGTTAGGTGATTACTGGTTTGCATCAGCGTTGCATCACCGACACACAGCTGTGTCTAGAAGTGTATGTGTGTGTTGGCAGAGAGGCCCGCTGGCGGGTGGGATAGCAGTTCATGTGAGGTTCATCGTTCCTCTTGCTTCTCTTGCTAGTCTGTAAAAAAGCAAGAAGCGTTATTTATTGCCCTGACGCTGAGCAAACCCCACTCAGCCACTTACACACTTATACCCTCACCGAAACAGAAGGAGACACTTTGCATCGCTGAAAATACATTATTTTTTTTTAGGCGGGATGGTGGGCTGAAATTTGCTGTGACAGAAGTTGTTTTTGCTATGAAAAATGGAAGACAACTGCATCTTCAGAGTCAGTTCTACTTGAAAACCTCAGGATGTACGCGACTCATTCTCCCTGGCTTTGTAGTTTGGAGGAAGATTGGTTCCTTTCTGAAATATTAATTTGCTCGTCTGATTCTAAATCCAGTCTTCTAATCTACTACTCATTAAAATTGCATTGCCAGACATTTGCTTTATTTGAATATGACCCCCTGCATGGAAATGTGGCCTGACAAAGGCCCTGTGTACAGCAGCTGTAGGGTTTCAAGACTCCCCCGGGAGGGGGTTAGGATGCTGGAGAGGTTCAGGTGTCACAGAGCAGGGGACACAACTTTGCAACTTTTCAAAATCCAATCATCACACAGCCGGTGTTGGGGTTTGGGAAAAAGCCTTAAAAACGTAACCCCCTCAGCACACAGCTGAGTTACGCCCCACTTTACGAGGTCCTGTCGTTGTTTAATTTCATTAAATGGTTGGGAAGCGGCAAAAATAGCTACTTCAGTAGCTATTTTTAAATAAATTTGTTGAAATAACACATCACACATTAAAAATAATCCTGGGTTACCAGTCGAATTAAAAAAATGAAAATACCATAAAACAATGTGTATTTTCATACCTGTGTCTGTGATGTTACACGATGCAGAACTCACACAGTTCGCTGAAATAAAATAGAGCATGTATGTATGTATTTTACAATTATTTTTACTGTATATTTCCCCTCGTTGAAAAAATAAAGAAAACTGGAAAGCCTTACCTTCTTTATTTCAACTATACGGCACAGCATATGTTTTAAGTTCTTATCTGCAAATGAGTGATAATATTATTGATAATAAATATGACTATTTATTCCTCCTACACGTGCGCAAACCCACATGTATGAGCTGCAGCGCCTGTGCAAAGGCCAGATTTATCAGTGGCCATGCAGGTTCAGGCCTAGATGTGAGCAGTGGTGGAAACGTTCTTATGAGTTGTGATCACAAATGGTCTTAATAACATAATGACTCTATTGAACGCAGAATAATCTGCTCCAAGATGCTTTGAAGAACTGCTCAGTGTTTGGAAGGCTGTCAGGTGTGAGGAAACATGGACTAAACGGGGTTAATAGGTGTGTCAGTGACCACAGGGGATCAATAATCCATATCCCGAGTGCTTTTTTGGAAGGTTCTCCTTTGGAGGGTTTTCTGTATAGACATCTTGGAAGGATTTCTCTTTAAATCAAGTTGTCTTTTCGTTTTCAGAAAATTTGCCCTCGCAGTGAACAAATAAACTTCACGGGAGAAAGCAGTTTGCTGAAAAGATCACTCTTGTCGGCATAGTGCTGTTGCCACTGTGGTTTGGAGACTGGGACACCGCCAGCGTGACTGAGGCAAAGCGAACTGAAACATTGCATGAGAACAGTCCAGACAGTCCAGACAAAGTCTAGTTCCCAGTTTCTCCCGGTTTCTCCTCCAAGCTCCTGCACCCTGTCCCTCACTGCCATGAATCAGGCTTTGCATTCCATGGTTCACTGGTGAAAAAAGAGCTGGCCCTGCCCTGCCCTCTGGGGGTCTCCAGTCGTGTGGAAGAAGGCTGTAGTCCTGTTAGCATTCGAGTTCTGCATCCTCTCCCCATGTCTGTCCGCCACCCTCAGCATTTCTGCTGCATATGCAACCCACGGGGCAGAATAAGATGAAAAGGCCATCGCTTATTGGATAAACCTGCCTTACTGGCATTTCCACACACACACACACACACACACACACACACACACACACACACACACACACACACACACACACACAGAAACACCCGGGGGGAAATCTGTTTTATACAGACACAACGTACAGCTGAGCCTAATAAATTGTGACTTTTCCGCAGTTTATAGTAAACATGCAGAGAAGTAAAGCTGTTTACAATCAGTTGTACTATAAGAATTTGTACATTTTTTGACTTTTACACTGTTAGTTTCGCATCCTGGTTGGTCCAGTTGGTGCAGAGGATTGTGGGTTTAACAGCTGGGGGTTCTTTGCTTGTGGCTCCATCTGCTTGTGCCTGGCTGTGGCCAGGAGACACGGGTCCCAAGCGTGTTTCTCTGCTGCCTTTTAAAACCTGCTGTGGTACATGGGGACTCATCTGTGTGTGTTTGTGTGTGTGCAACACAGAAACACAACACACACACTGCAGGCAAACACAGTCAGGGGGTCAAACCCACATTGAATCCGACTGTGCCACTGTGCCTGACTTTAGTGCTAGTTTTGTTTTCTTAGAAAGTGTGTCTTGGTCCATAGCGTCAGGGGCTGCGGCTGGACAGGTAGCTGTGTCCGCTCCTCTGTGGGGCACTGGGAAGTGTGAAAGAAGTGAGCAAAGGTGATAAGAAGCACGCCAGCGGGGGCCGCTGACAATGATCACACGTCCGTGGAGCGAGTGGAGCCTAATGAACGGCTGCCGTTCTGCCGTGTTCCAGCAAATTAACACCCTTAACAGGCTTCACATCTGTGCAGCACCAACGGGGGCTTTGCGGTTATGTGGGGGGGGGTGATCATTCCAACAAAGCTCTTATACTCACTCGCATGAGCTCCTGGGATTGCTGAACACCATCATAGACAGGATCTCTTCTTTTTCTGAACTTTTATCTCATAAACCAAATAATACGGCCTTATCCTGCCTGTAAGTAAAACGATGATGTGTTTTAATGAAAAAAAAGAACGCAAATGGCATCGTTTTACCTGAGTGACCCTCTTTTCCCTTTCCTGTAACCGAAAAAGGTGGACATGGTCGTGCTTATAAAGTCCACTGCTATATATACCCAGACGTGGAACTGGAATGATCATTTTCACTCAGTATTTAGAGACCCAGGGATCTCAGACCTGTGGTATGGTTCCTTGTGTTTCCTGGAGATCTTTAAGGACAATGAGATGCTGCAGGATGCCCTCTATGAGTTGCAGAGTAAGGCTTTTCCACACAGAGCCATGTGGA
Organism: Arapaima gigas; assembly: GCA_900497675.1. Classification (NCBI taxonomy): domain Eukaryota; kingdom Metazoa; phylum Chordata; class Actinopteri; order Osteoglossiformes; family Osteoglossidae; genus Arapaima; species Arapaima gigas. Next base: position 7,698 of record UFQX01000487.1, on the reverse strand, counting down.
ATGGATGAACTATGCTGCGGTCACATGGTCCTGCAGTCCTCTGCACAAGAGAAGAATGTGATCCTCACTTCCTCTGGGTGTATCTCAGCAGCCCACTCACATAGAGTGTAAATAATGCAGTCTTGGTTTTAAATTGCTCCATCTTTATGCTCTTAGTTCTTGCAATGACATCATCAGGGTCATACGGTGCCACAGTTGATACCATAAAGTGGGATATCTGAATAAGCTTTTGGATACAGATGGAGCTAAAAAAAACATGCCAACAGAAAGTACTCTGGTGCTGTGTTGCACCGAATGTGTCATGACCTCCGGCGCCTGGCTTGATCACTGGAGATCCCATTCTGCAGCTCTGTAGTAGTCTTCCAACTTTCTGCATCTGCATTTCCATCTGCCAATCAGAATTGTAGCCAAAAGGAAACTGGCAGAGACAGCATCCACATGGAATCCTGACTGAAAAGTTATGGGAGCCTTTCAGTAGGATTTGTGCACGTGTATCTCACCAGTCATGATCTTGTATATCATCTGAAGGCTCGTTTCACTTGCAGATCTGCACCCTCGATACTGTATTTGAACTCCCCACCTGGATTCAGCCACTAAACATGTGCCTGTGCTATTATGTGGTGTTCGTTCACTCGGAGTTCCTTTCAAGCCACCGTGTCAAATTTTCTTAGACAAATCCAACCTCCTCCCTTTTTATTTTGGGGGAAGAATAGGCCGTGGACAGATTTCTGCCCATGGAGGTACAGCTTTAATCAGGAGAGGGGATCAGGTTCAGGTGTGAAGTTCAATGCCCTCGAGTAGCATCTGTGCTGCTGGCTTCCACTCCAACTAATTCTGTTTAAAATGCCATTCGATACATTACCCGTCCGCTGTGGATGCAGTGGCCTAACACCTGCAGATTCCATCCTCCAACACCTTCCTGCCTCCTCGAAGGAAGCACTGGCACCCCATGCAGTCGTAAATGATGTCAAGGATGGACACATTTGGCAGACCCTCATAATCACTGCTTGCCAGAAATAGTCAGAGGGTGTGTTTTCTGCAAACCCAGAATGTGCACGAAAACATAGAGCATCTTTCAAAGGCTGTACCGTGAGAAATATTGATAATCAGACTAAGTTGCTCACCAGATTAGAATTTCAAGGACATATATTTGTACATAGATAAGAGGGCACAGTAGTTTGTATCAGAATAGCTTCAATGGCGGTTTACAAGGCAATGACAAAACTGATACAAGATGCCTTTTGATTGCGAAATAAGTTCAATGACATCTCATCAAAAGACAGCGGTTAAAAGAATGTGCTTAATGAATCATTCCAGACAGACCTTTGATATTCTGTTTTGAAAAAGTCACTTTTCATGTGCTTCAAAGTTCCAGGCTATTCATTCATTGACCTGTTCCCTGGAGCGCACAGAAATCAGATATACTGATGGTTCTAGGATCCACTTTTGGATTGAGGGACGTCTTCAAACACCATTACCATCACAAGGTATTTGTTGTTGCACTTGACGGATCTCAGTAACGAACAAAGTCCCCAAAACTTCTTTTGGGTCGCGTATCAATGTACATTAAACTAATGTAATGAATACGTTATAGTAATTAGAGTCGTAATAAATATAGGAAAAACCACATTTAAATAGTTTTTCGAAATTTTTACCAAGTACTGTGACATCCATCTATGTGCTGGGTGGAGGGAATGGAGCAGAACTCCTCCGCTTTGAAATGAGCCATGCTATACATATTATTCCATTTCATATTCACTGGACATAAACGTGTTCACCTGTTGTTCACAAAGTGCACAGTGCGTCTCGAATTTGTGCATCAGCATCAAGGAAGAAGATCATTACGCCTGCAGCAGGTTAAACTCCATGGCCCTCGCGTGTTACTGAAAGAACATCGTGGAATGTATGCAAGCTTAGTCTGCCTCCTGTTTGATAAAGGTTCAGGATTCTGCAGTTGCCAAGCAGCCGACTTGGTTTTGACCTTGCGGCTGTGCCGGAGCTCCATTAGTTACAAAGCCTTGACATGGACGGTCTGCTCCGTGAGGCAGGCCAGCCAGTATGAGCTCACCTTGGTGGAGAACTGACTGCTCCACATATGATGGATGCTTCATATCTTCATGACCTGTGTCGCATCTTCACACACATGCCTTCTGGGTTTTTTTCGTATTTTCTCATCCCATTCCATATTTCTCGCCTGCATTTGTGACGCCTTCGCTGAAACTGCTTTGCAACCCTTTTGAGGACATAAAAAAATTGTGTAGTCAATTTGCTGATTGCTGGCTTTTGATTTTTATTATCTGTAATTCTTGTTCTGGAGCATTTTCTCATTTGGCCGCGCTTGTCTGCGATTTCATAAAGAATCGGAGAATGCTTCATATTCGTACGCGGTGTCTGACTTCAATATTCCCTCTCTTTTGAAAATATTTAAATTAATAAATAGGGTCCTGAGCACAATTCGGCAGAAAATGAATTCTCAACAAGATGGCAGAGGTGCTGAAAATAATTCTCTTGCGATAAGAGATAATAGATGACTTTCTTTTCAGGAGAGACTTGAAGAGACTCTTCCAGCCATCTTGTTGGTTCACCTTCGTTTTTGTGTGGCTTTCATTCACACACTTTGATTACCTGAGTGGCCGAACCGCTGCAAGGAGATAATGGTACCATGCCGATCTCCAGTGGAGAGCACTCTCCAGTCGAGTTTGGCCCAGGAGTCATTATCTTCCAGTACTGGTTTGCTCGACAACTTTAAGACACCTCCAATTTAGTCAGACATATTCTGGAGGATCACATAATCTGCTTGACACAAGGGCCCTGGCTTCTCCATTCGGAGAATAGCAAGTGCCGCTGCAGTAAAGGAGACTGTATTATTCTCTTACGCAGCAGTTGTAAGTCCTTGGAAACCAGAAAGTGAACGTCTAGTAGTTGTGTACTGTCTGGTCGAAACACAGTGCCGGTATATACATCTGTGCCCATTTAACTATAGATATCGTGCTTTAAATTCTAACACAGACACCTAGCAGAACAAGTTACGGTTGTTCCAGTGGTCCTGAAAAATGACTGTTGCTCAGGCCAAAAAGTCAGCAGGGCCACATTCACTAACAAACCGATTCGGCATTTAACACTGTGAAATGGAGCCAATGCAAGTTTTTGTTAGGAACTCAGCTGGTTGGTGTTCTTCCCAGCTTTACTTGGGCATAAAAAGTCGCAGCCAGCAGTGATTCACGTTGCGCTAGTTTACGAGTGCTTTCCAAGTGAATGAAAGTGTTCCTCGGAGAACGGAGGCCTCGGTTAGTTATTTATTTAGCCGGCACTTTTCTCCAAATCGATGTACGGTGTTAATTGACACGTGAAACAATTTATCCAAGGCAGCGCAAGCCGCTACCTGCTTCCCGAGGCCTACAGCCTGGATGGTTTTACAGCAGGTGCAGTAGATTATGCTCATCTATCTCAGTTATACCTCAGCAGTTATACAGCAGTTACAGAATTACTGCGTTTTGCCTTTTTGCTGCAGAGCAGGTGTCTGGTTGACAGCAGCTGTCAGGTTAGTTGACAACAGGTTGCTGTTAAGTTGACAGCAAGGAGTCATCTGGTTGACAGCAAGTGCCAATATGTTTGGCAACACATGGTTGTTACAGTGACGGTGGGAGCTAGCCAGTTTTACTGGAACCATGTGGTTACTGTTTCGACAGCAGGCGGTGTTTTCGTTGACAGCAACTGTCGATACACGGACCGACGGAGGGGGTGTCACGCCGACGGCAGGTTGTAGTCGGGTTGACCTCGACTGCGGATATTTATTTGAGAACACACGGTTGTAACACTGACAGCAGGTCCTGGCTGTTACAGCTGGCACCGGGTGGTTGTTGTGTTGACAGTGTGTGAGTCTACGTTTATGCCGGTTGATGACAGGTGTTTGCATTGTTGACGTAATGAGCATGTGGGCAGCCTGATGTGTTCACCTGACAGGGTGTTCTGCCTTTCCTGGCTGGTACAGTCATAAATCAAGCATTCAAATTCACGTTTAAATAAACATTATAAACATTACAAAACATGCTGCTGGTGATAAATAACACATTTTATCCATGAAGGTGGGGAACTGTAACGTGAAGGTTGCTGTTTTTTTTTTTCCTGTCATTGAATGGAAACTGATTTATACATTTTTTCCTACGTTCACCTGGACGGAGTCTTTCTTTGTGATTAATTTTAGGCTGCAGAAAACTAAAGCTGGTCCTTCTAAGAGCCGTGGGCAGAGTTTCCACGGGTGATGAACGCTCGCGATCAATTAAAACAAAACACTGACAGAAAATCCAGTGGCTGGTTAAAGATGGAAGACGCTTAAGCAGACTTTATATAATCTTGCGATTAAAAAAAGAGGACGGTCATCACCTGGTTAGGGATTGCTGCTTAGGACCTACATCTGAAGTCAGTGCAACATTCTTATGTTGAAGCAGAAAATCAATATACTGAAGGAGGGTTCAAAAGGAACAGCTCATTACAGGAAAAGAAAGGATATTCGGAATTTTGAGATGGTGCCTGTTCAGTGGCGATGAATTTGGAGTTAAGCTTGGTGGATTTTATTACAGTTAGACAAATAAACCCATGTTAAACAGAAATGAGTGAGGTTCACGGGTTCACTGTCAGCCCTTTCAGTGCTGCTCCTGTGTCGACGTGTGTTTGTGTCAGACGTACTCGCTTCTTTAGTGGTGTGTAATCCCAGGAGCGAGTGTGTCCTTAAGCTTAAAACCAGAGCTTTCAAAACAGGGAAGGGAGAGTTTTGCAGTAGGAATCTGTCTGCATACTGCATTGCAGTAATATATGGGATTTTGGCTCAGTGGAAAGGCCAGCGTTGAATTTTGACCGGGGCTGTATTCATGCTGCACAATATCGGAAGGTCTGGGTATCAACAGAAATCACAGACCTTGTGCTGAAGGTCACCGGTGCTTCACATCGGTCTCACTTTTATGTCACTTACCCAGGGCTCATCCGGGGATATACACTTTAATTATGAGCAGAGGTCACTGTTTCAACAAGTGAAGGATAGTGTAAAGCAAAAAAAAAGAAGCCCGAAGCATAAAAAAACACCGCCTTAACTTTGAAGTCAAGGCCGCTTCAGATAAAAAAGTTTCTAAAACTCAGTCTTGACCTTTGACTGTAAAGTTAGCAGGCATGGAGTTTTTGAGCAGTCAAAAAACATACATTTCTGTATATGTCTCGGTTGAGCTTTTGTTTGTGCCAAACAAATAAATAAATACGTTTTCGAAAAATAAAATAAAATATAAACGTACTCGTATAATCTACAGTCAGCGGATTTTTGATCCGACGAATCCGGCGTGAGCTCCAACCGGCCTCTTCACGGGGTTCAATGACTTGTTACAAAGACGCAGAACCGAAAAGAAATGCATTTTAAGGCTGTTTGTGCAAACATGTTCACTTGATTCAGCCCATTTGTTCATCTTAAACAGTAACAAAAATTAGTTTCTTAATTGTTTCTGGACAGTGAACTAGAAAGTGATGTACACAATGAAAGGAATCGATCATGACTGTGCATCACCTTATCATTTTATGTGGAAGTTGCCTTCCTAATATTCCTATTTCTCAGAAATAACTTAGATACGTAACATGGAAACAAAAACAGAATATACACCAATTATTTATTAAATACTGTTATAACAATTATATTTAAAAAATTTAGGGGAAATAGTGGTAATCATTATTTTCTATGGTCTATTCCACATTAGTCGGTCACTAAAGTTCCATCAGGTGAGAGAGCGAGTTACGGCCTGCTTTTAGATATTATTAATAAATAAACATCCCCATTGAGATAGAAAGCACATTTATATATAGCTGGTGTAACTATAAAGGGTATTAATAAGAAATATTACAAAATATACTTACTCATCCCCATCATCCCTTTTTCAAAACAATACCCATTATAATGTATATGGACAACTATACGTGGAAAAAGTAATTTCGTGCTTTACTTGTACCTATATTTGCGTGACATTTTAGGAGATCGGAACACCCGAAAACTTTCACGCTACATGCACCGGGAATGAACGAAGGAGAGAGAGAAAGATTGGCGCGAGTCGGAGGCGAGTGCGAGGAAAACAGAGATGAATAGATGACTGTGCGAACGCTGATTTTTCGATATCGCGTGCTGAGCGACGCCGGCAGTCCTCGCAGCGTGCGCCACCTCTAAACCCCCTCTCCAAGCTGCTCCTCCCTCCTCTATTCACCCGTCACAAAAGCGACCCTCAGCGATCTCTACGTGGACCTGAAGAACAATGAAGGCAGGGACGGCACTGATGCATATTGTATTTAAATAGGTACAAGGCCCAGCTAGCAAGAAAATGGAGGAAAACACCAGGGGCCGCCAAGGCGGAAACAATGCCAAATCAATACCTTCTGAGAGGACATAAATGAAAAGGCTGGACTCCAAGGCTTGAAAGGAGCAAGGTCTGAGACAATTTTCCTTCTGGAAACCTTGCTAGGATAACCATTAGACCATTACATATTGGCATTATGTAGCAGGAACTGGCACGTTTTCTTTTACAGTGGTTTATCATGTTGTGGTAACCATTAAATAAAACCGCTCTGGAAAAAACAGCGACTCGGGTTCGATTCAAGACAGGTGTGAGGAATGTGCGAGACATGAACAAAATATCAGTACGGCCCAACAGAGGCCGTTCAGTCCTGAGAAAGTCCGTTAAACTGCCGGGAGAAACCAAAAGGAACCGCGAGAGACCGACACAACCCGATAAACACCAATTAAGTCAAAACTTCCATTTTAACATTTTCTTAAATCGGGAAAGAAAAAAATGTTTTGCCATCTATTTTGTACTGTTGAGTGAAAAAACGCCTCTAGAGCATTGTGGTCTCTGGTGCTTTTTTTGTTTTTCCTCTGGGGGAAGAAAATTCTGTTTTGACGCCGAAAGGCTTTTTGCTTCAGCGTGTCTCACCACTGCAGTTTTGACAGCTTTTTATTTTTGTGTGTGTCACACCTGGAGGGGGGTCCTCCTAAGTACAGCATAATACATGGTATAAAGTGCATGGATCATAGCATACATGTTCTAAAAGGACTGTAAGGGTCTTCCACCCCAAACTGAGTCAAGGATAAGATATAATATCTGGGCAACTTGGCTCCAACTTCATTGGATGAAAATGCAATAAAATGTTTAGCGTTAGTGAAGATGGAATGTGTACTACAGGAACGTTACAGAAGACTAGTGATCTGACAGTGAAGGCCACTGAGTTGTCAAGAGTAATAGCAGATACCATGAAGGAATGTGCAACTTTTCCAGTAAACACTTCAAATTCCTCAAGATATGCTTAAGGGGGACTTGTGGGATCTTATTTTTTGCGAAGCTTCCAAAAGAGTAAATCAGCATAGATGATAATTCATTGCTTAATTCCATTCAGTTAGAATCTACAAGCATTTATAATTAGGCAATTACAATTTGAACAGTTTTAGCCATTTCAACTTCTAAGTCTTATATGGGTCCCTTCATAGGAAGTGTTTTCTTTGTTTACTCCTACACCAGCCACCAAGGTTGCAAAAAATAACAAATTAATTCATACGGGAAAAATCGGACTGTGTATGTAATTAGTGGTGTTTGTTGGTCTAAATAGGTTTTATATACAGTACTGTGCAAATGTCTTAGGCATGCAACTTCAATGTGTGTTGAGAAGTACAGGTAGATT
>UFQX01000486.1:264861-336153 GCA_900497675.1 Arapaima gigas | reverse complement strand
ACCTGTACTTCTCAACAGACATTGAAGTTGCATGCCTAACACTTTTGCACAGTACTGTATATAAAACCCATCCATCCAGCCAACCATCTATCCATCGCAGAATCACTGGGTGTAAGGCAGTCCATCACAGGGTAGCCAGACACACACACACAGTCTCTTGCATATGCTTACACTATGGACAATTTGCAGTTAACCAGAAACACATATCTTTGGACTGTGGGAGAAAAGTAGGGCACCTGGAGAAAACCCATGTGGGCACGGCGAGAACATGCAAACTCTGACTGACTTAAAAACCCACCTCCACTGAAACAGCCCAGGCATGTTTGACAAGTCTGGCAAAAACAAAGTTTATCTAATCTCTCAGGGCAGCACTGCTGGCTCATCCATACTGAGGTTCCTAAATTTAAAGCTTTTTCTTCAGACATTTTGTAACTAAATATTCTGTCAGGGCTTCTAAATTAAAACACATCCTGCATTGTCCCTGTGGTTTCATCATGACGTTGGAGAATGGCGATAACTGAGAAGAGCTAAAACTAAATACTCATACTTACAAATTTTTATGCTGCTAGTTTTTATTGGAAGATGGGGACCAGTTTCTGATGGATTTTCAATGCATTTCACAAACAAATACTTAAGTGTGCAACACAAGAAATAATGTTTAATCAGTTTTAGAGTAGATTTTCTTAAAATCTTAGTTTAATTACTTAAATTGGAGCAGTCTTTGAAACCTCAAGGCAAATCTATTTGGTGTTACCTTCACAATTAGCCTAATGAAAATCAATAAATTAATGTTTAAAGGAAAAATCTAGTGTGACTTAGGGTGACCCAAAGACCATTAACTGAAGAACCAAAAAGAATTACCTGTAATGTGCACTCTGTTCCGTTTCATCTGGTTAAAAGAGAAATTGTTTTTGCCTTAGGGTCCAAAGTTAACATATGCAAAAGAGTATGGGCTTGTAGTAAAGAGCCCTGGAAGTTTAAATGAAGTCAGCAATATCCAACCATCTATTATTCTTAACTCACATCATGGTGGTCCAGAGCCTATCCAGGAATGCTTGGCTTCTAGGCTAAGATACTACACCCTGGATGGAACACCAGTCCATCACAGGAGGCCCACACGCACACTCTGGGAAATTTACAGTCACCAATGAACTTGAAACACGTGTCCTCGGACTGTCAGGGGAAAAAAAAAGCACAGAAAAAAACCTGCATAAACACAGGGAGAACATGCAAACTTGACACAATCTGACCTGGATTCAAACTCACTCCCAAACAGCCCAGCCAGTGTGAAGTCACCGCAGCACCTCGCCACCCTGAAAACAACCAGTATTTTGCAACAAATATATTATAACGTAAAGAAAATGCACAGATCGACTGTGTCTCAAGGGTTGAAGGGACCGGGGGAAAAGGGAACAGGACATTTCTCCAGTCAAATGCGTCGCTCACTTCTCGTCTCCCTCTGGAAGCGGGGCTGAAGAAAACATTATAAGGGAGAGGAACACTATCTTGGCATGTGGTGGGGGCTCCATTGTACAGGAGAGCACTGTGCGGGAGTAATTGAGTTTTGATTGTCGGTTGTTGAAAGCTATCATTATTGCCCACTTCCACCAGATATGAAAAGGCTTTGATAAGGATGAAAGGCCTGTCATTAACCAGATGGCTGTGTTGATACTGCAGAAATCCTTTTCCTAAGGTTTCAAAAACAAACGAACATGGTGACGTTACATGCCCCCCCCAGCTGCGACAGGATCAGAGTGAATTGCGCGGTAATGGAGATGAGTGACAGGAGACACGGCCACCGCTTGGTCTCTGGCACCAGCAAGGAAAAAGGCTCTCAGCACGGATGCAATTTTCACCGCTTCCAAAATACCTTGTTACAAGTCGCCTGACACGATCACCATGAAAGTAGCTACACCGCAGTGTACCGGGGTAATACAGCAATCCCGGAGAATATAAACGCACATTTTGCATGCAAGACAACAAGAGCGACTGCTAGAGGAAGAAAAATTGAGAAAATATACGGCTAAAGAGCTGCCAAAAGTTTATGCTCCCATGCAAATTGCAACAACATATAAAGGCATCACAGGGCTGTATATGTGTGGTTATCAGTTGTTAAAAGCAGCGGTGGCTACACGGCTTTTGGAAGAGTACGTGCCTTGTTTCTCTGAGCAGATATACAAAATAGTATACAAAATAGGTCCGATGCGAAGCCCATTAGACAGGTGGTGCTGCTAATTAAAACACATTATTTGACTCAGGCCACATTGGTAAATACTTGTCAATAGTTCAAACTAACTGGTAAATTAAAATTTAATGTCCTTAGCCGCAGTGAGTTGGGTAATGATTCACTTTCGCTAATGAATATTAATTCCTTTTTATTGGTTTCTCTGTTCTGAGGCTTCGGCGGAAGTAAGAACACTTAATTCTGACATTTTATACGTAAACCAAATCTCAGCCCAGCTTACAGTACTGGCAAATAATTGTATTTATTTAATGCGTGCATATAAGTTTAATTAACTGTATACAAATATATCGGATTACGCCATATTGCTTTCTTTAATGCTTTGCTGTTTCTGGCCGCTTTCTGATGGAACACTTGTCCTTTCCACTGGCATGTTGGCCCAGCTGGCAAAGCTGCAGTTTGAGGACTGTTGGTTGTGGGTTCAGACTCCCAACTCCTATCTGTATGCCGCTGGTGTATTTCCACAGTGCTTCCAAAGATTCTGCCTGCAGTCAAAATATCTGCCTTTTGGGAAGAACAGGCATCAGATGACCTTGACCCAAACTGAAGAAGTGGCTACTGGTATTCGATGGATGCCTTCATGGGCTTCTCTGTCTTTGCTCTCAAGGACAGTTTAAAGAAAAACTGTCTAGGTTAGACGATTTACTCCATGCACCAGGAACAGCACATGTGTGGCTGCTATCAGTTCCAGCATAACTGAAATAAATTTTCGAACGTAACTTCTATTTTATTTTATTGATTTATTTTTTTTTATGTGTATTGTGGATTGTCCTTTCAATTGTCCTTGTCCTATCATCTATTAGTATGCACTTTCATTTATTCTTGAATATTACAGAATAATTTGTATGACACGATGCAACGTACAATTTTTTGGCACAGCAAATTTCAGTAGCGTATTTCCCTCCCTTATGGCCCCATGATTTACCATGGTTATTGACAGCTCAATGCAAAAGCCAAAAAGCTTCAGTTGTGGAGGAAATCATTCACCAAGCCAACCTTGAACCGCATTCTCAATTTCCATGGCCACGGCATGTCAAGCGCTCTGTGGCACAAGCAGCTGACATGATGACACTGAAGGGAGATTTGACTGGTCCATTAGATCATTTTTACTGTCCTTCCACACACTTTCCCACCTTGTGAACATTTAGCTATCTATGTCCATTGAGATGAGATCCAAACTGTACATTTATGGCAATTATAAATCAGTTAACATTCTGTATTTGTAGCCAACTACTTAAGATCAAGCTTTGTAGCGGGAGTGGAAAGGTGATCTCCCCATGGATTTCACATTCAGCTATGACATACATACCTATACGTACATCTTAAACCCACAATACGAGCTTGTTTCTCCGATAAATTAATCCCTGGGTCCTGTATCCATGTGATATGGTGCACATCACTGAAAAGAGGAGCAGCTGCTGTTTACCATAAACAGGGAACCGGTTAGAAATAATTTCTTAGGAACGTTCCAACGACCGTCTAGATGACCTTGGTGAGGCAGTGATGGCCAATTCCTTGATTTTGCCGAATGTAGCTGTTACTGTTCACAGAGCCCAGCTGTTGGGGTTCTGAAAATGGTGGAGGACAGGCAGTGAGTGGAATAATATTTAAGGGCACAAACTTTGAACCTGGAGGCAAACGCAGTAGAGCGCTGAGATAATCCATAAATTAGCACACAAAGCAGAATTCGACAACCAACGACCGAGTGCTCCGTTCCCCAGTTTTCCACAGCACAGTATCCCAGCCTCTCGTAACACATAGCCGAAATGACTCATTGCCATAGAAAGTGTAAGTTCAGGATTAGATGAAGAAATTCAGGTTCTGTGCTTTGCCCCCTCCCTTGCAATTCACAAAGCTTTTAGTGTAACTGTTGCTTACCGAGTGCAGACAACAGATAGTTCTGCAAAATAGATGGTTTTATGTTCCCATTTTCTGGCCACCTCTCACTTGTGATTGGAGGGGGTGGCTGGTACCTTGCCAGTCTTTGTGTTCTTTGTTTGCAAAAACACTTTTGAAGTGAAAACGTTAACAAGCATTTGTCTTGAAGATTTCCTTCTTTCTATTTTTTCTTTTTTTACTGCTTATTTATTTTAATCAGAGTCACTTTGAATGAGCCAGCTCAGGTTCTATTTTTGAGTTCTGAGCTGATTAAAAGTCCTACATGCTATGTGTTTTCTCACTTAATCTTTTTTAAAGTCCTTTTTTATGATAATGATTAGCCGTCATGATATTAAAAAATGCCAACGTGGTGGCCAAAACTGTTGGTTAATGGAAGTTCAGGCAGCAAACACGAAGCTGCATGACACCTTGGAGTTATTGCCAGCGGTTAGATGGAACTGGGGCATGGGTAATTTATCTTGATCTCACAGTCCTCCTACCCCTGTCCTTGACTACTGCTGAAGAAAAAGTTTGATTCTTTATCTCCTTCACTGCAGTATAGCCTCTGTTATTTGTCAGTAGATCTACAGTGGATAGGCACCCCATACTGTAATTCTGTCTATCAGTGGCTCACACTTCTGTCAGATATGGAATATTCATTTTGTTTTCCCCCAAACCGTTGGATTATCTGTGAAAATCTAGTTGTTTATTTAGCTAACTCTTTTTTGTTTTTTTCTGGTTAGGCTAATCGATAAATTGTTTAGCAANGTTGGATTATCTGTGAAAATCTAGTTGTTTATTTAGCTAACTCTTTTTTGTTTTTTTCTGGTTAGGCTAATCGATAAATTGTTTAGCAAGCTTTTCACCTTTTTGCTGTGAATTACTCTGTGCTGGGCGGGGGGGTGGGGGGGGGGGGCTGGAAAATCAATATGTTGAAATGAAATCTAGGTATCCATCCACACTGTGGCATCTTGGAGCTGTCGAGTCTGAAGGACGTACAGCTCCTGAGGGGAGGAAGGACTCCGAGCTGATATGGTCTCTCCGGGGGTGGGTGTCATAAATAAAAGGTCAGCTGTGCCATCCCGCTGTGGCTATCATGAAAAACGGCCTTAATATTGTCACCGCTATCATTCGCAGTGTACATGGAAGATTGTACCTTATCGTTGTTTCTTGGACAAATGTGTTTTACACGCTAATAATATGTGGAATATGCTTGAGTGCATATGTTGGGAATGGATGTATGTTGGGAAAAGCAAGGACACATTTAAGAAATGTTTTGTAAGGTCATTACTGTTGTTAGTATTTTTATTAATCATATTTACTTTCTTGATTTTAATGATTATAATAATAATAATAATAATAATAAACATCATCATTGCCAACATCACCAACATCATCATGCTTGTCCAATGTATGATCATACGCCAGGATATAGCAACACTTTCCAGGTCTTGCAGTATTTCCACCAGTTCCCACTGGAAGGTCTCAGGTGCACTTGTTATTCCAAAAGGCAATTGTGGAAAACAGTTTGTAGCAAAGGGAGTGATGAAATATGTTAGCTTACTGCTGTCTGGATGCAGGGTTATCTGCCAGTACCTACTAAAAGCATCTAGCAGTGACAAAACTGTAGCTCCACCTATTTTTGTCCATGGTGGGAAGGATGAATTTCTCCTCCTTACTGAGTTTCCTCATATCCACAGAAATTTGCACTTTCCCATTTTTCTTTAGAACTGGAACCATGGGGGCACACCAGTCTGTTGGTTGTGTCACATATTCTGTTACATTCTTGTCCTCCATCCTTTGCAAATCATCTTTTACCTTCTGCATTAATACAAAGGAGTCCTGCACTTGGATATCACATACAGAGCGCGATCTTTCAAGGGAACTCTCAGTGAATCGGTTTTGCGTATCCCTTGTTCACCAAAGGCTTTGGTCATTTCCTCAGCTCTCTTAACCAGGCCCATTGTACTTGTGGGTGACTGACATAAAAAGTTGTGCACACTCCTGCCTCCAACCATATTTATAAAAAATACTGTTTTCCTTTTATATTTTGACAAAAAAATTATCCCCAGCAATTGAGAAGACCACCAAGGCTGCTAAGTGAAATACTGGATGGCTGAAGCAGCCTCTCAGGAGCAGAATATTGAAAGTGTCTTCACACATCACACACATCAGTTCCTTTGTCTGTTTCAACAGTCACCAGAGTGGAACCAGTTCAAAGCTGCGCTGCCCACTACTTATCGGAGCTGGTGGAGTTGCTTACCAGCCCCAGGGAACATCTTGTGTGCTGTACTTGTTCAGTGCCTTCATTCACTGCTTTGCTATGGCCCTGGACAAATGTCCAACTTTGCTTCTGTTTCCACTGTAGTAACTTTGTTGTACTTAGAGTTGGTGTGCTGTTCTGGTGTTTTGGGGGTATACTCTGCCTCCATGAAACTTTCTGCAAGGTGCATACAGCGCCATGCTTCCAGGCTCACCAGATGTTCCTCACCTGACGTGTTAGGTGCAACATGCAAGGGAGCTGTTTATTTGAAACCCAACCACAATGTGATCATGGGGATTCTCATCCTGAATTGCTTTGAAGTTGCAGTGCACTGATGGCTCTCACGAATCTCTGACAAAAGTCTCTGCAGTTTCACCAAGATGCTGGACACATTCCTAAAAACAGGTGTGCTTCAGAATTCAATTTCTTCAGAACTGACCTGAACATCTCCGTCCTCTTTGTCCAGTTTTGTCACATTTCTGCATCTGAAGAAGCACTGCTTCCAGTCCGAGCTACTCAGTTAGATTTTTGAAGCGGAAGTTTGTTGGTGAAAACTTCGCTGTTGGACACTTTGTGTTCTCTTCCATTGCTGCACAAAAGTCAACGGTTCCACCACTATGTCACATGTTCTAATGGAAGCAGTTTGTTTCAGAACAATATTTTAGTACAGACACAGAGAACTTCAGCACTACGGACAGACAGTATATAATACATCATAAGACATGACATCATCTTTGAGTTACGCTTGTATTTCTCCTCAAACTCAATTCTATATGCAGCTATTATGTGATGTGCGCTGACAAATACTGAGATGTGGGACAAACTCACTGTCAACCCTGACAATTTCACATCTGCATCCCATGCTGTTCATTTTCTGTAAAATGCACTGCTGTTTACTCTCATTTTTATTTAGTTTGGCGGAAAGTGTCTGCAAAGCACATAAATGTAAACTCTAATATTATTTATTTATTTTGATTGTGGTCTGGTGGTTCAAATTACAAATAAATCTCAGTTGTCCTTAATATATTACATTTATTCATTTCAGATAAAACTTTTCTCCCAAGAAAAATATGATGTAGTATTTAACTTAATTGTTAACAGAAATAGCTGTTAAGACGTTTAGCTACCTGCAATAACTTTTATGTCAATCCTTCCCACAAACTCTTGAAGTGTCGCTTAGCTAATTGACTGCCATGTCAGTCATACTCAAGTTCATGAAATGCTACTAATCAACTTACTTCTTTTGTATTTATTTGATGAATCTTACTGACAATACATCATTTCACTGAAACAGATGTAATTTTCTGATCCGATATATCATTTCCACAGGTTAAAACTGTATAATCTATTTAAGTTGCTAACATTGCTAGTGGTTCAAAACACAGAAAGAAAGAAAATACCTTCATATATGCAGACACACACACACACACACACACACAGTTCTGATTTGCAGACATCTAAAGCCTTTACTGACTTTTTCAGGATGTATAAAGATTGTTTGAGCTCATCTTTAAGAGAATAAGCAGTGCTGGCAGATAGAGTTTACAGATTTATACCAGTGTTTAGAATTGTGTCACCTGTCACACAGATTGCAGTAAAATCTCAATAACTGTCAAGTTTTCCATTGTCAAGATAACTGACAACTATTAAGAGGGTGCCTGTTGTCTGGTTGAAATGATGAAATACTCTGTAAAGTACTCTGTAAAGTGCCAGCGACAAAAAACAACACTTTAAAGCTGCCAAAGGCATCTCTTTTCTCCTGATATGAGGGAATTTTGAAATTAGGAGGATTGTTGATCACGTGTGATGAATAAATATGCAAAGGTCAAACTGTGAGCTAAAAGCTCTACTAAAAGCACAACAAATGTCTATATTAGTAATGTTTAAGCAGTATGCAGTATTAATATTATGAGTCTTAGTATAGTGTATATTAGAAATACACAAACATAATTCAGCAGTGTGTTTCTTTTTAGACACCAGTTTCAAGAAATACAGTCTGCGTGTATTTTTATCTTTTACATAAAAGTTTATATCTGGTCCTCCATTTCAAAGCACAGTTCACAATAGTGGCACATTGAAGGTACAAAGTCAGCATCCACTTTCATTTAGTTCATATCTGATGCTTTCTTCCTGTTAAGCAGAAGAGTTTGATAACACAAACATCATCTTAGATGGAAGTATGAATAGTTAGCTCCTGAATTTGTATGTTTTTGTTTTGTTCAGGTGATGCTGAAAAATAAAATGGATATGCGCTTACTGTCTTCTCTGATGGTCAGATGAGATGAACTAGATGCGTCTTTGTAGCCACAGCATTAAGAATGCCCAAATGCTCTTGTGAAGGCCCTTTGCCTTTCCTTTTCAGTCCAACTATACTGTGGACCATCCTAGTAGTCATTCTGCTGCATCAGTCAGGATGTAAGTTTGTCAGCATGAAGAGCAGGATGATCTGCTCTGTGAAATCAACATTAAAAAAGTTCTAGTTATGAAGCGACCAAATTGGAGGTTGTCCTTGACTTACGGCCTACTCAGCATATGATGGACTCACACTTACAAGATCATTTAAATGATGGTTGATGCTGATTTGAGATTTCATTCATCCAAAGATTCAGTATTGGATGCCTTTCATTGGATCCTGATTTGTTTCACTGTTTTTTCAACATTTGGAACAATTACTGTTGTGGCATTACTTCTTTACTAGTGAGAAGAAAGCACATTGTGGATTAGTGGGTCAGAGGATCACATAATGTGTTAGAGAACAAGGCAAAAATTTGGGTGAAGTTAGAAGAATGAGCAGTTGTGGTGGTTTGCATTGTGTGAAGTTTATGCAGTTCATCAGCCACCTGTCTCCTCTGTATCCCTGCTACAGACCCCATGCATGGGCCACGGAGGCTGGAGGTGGTGGATATCCAGTCACGACAAATGACAGTGCGCTGGGAGCCTTTCGGCTACAATGTAACGCGCTGCCATAGCTACAACCTGACAGTGCAGTATCAATACCGTGCTGATGGTAAGGAGCAGACACGCGAGGAGGTGTGCTACGACATGCCTGGAGCTGGCCCACAGTATGTCATCCGTGGCCTCCCACCTTACACCAATGTCAGCGTCCGGCTGGTGCTGCGCAACCCAGAGGGGGTCCAGGAGAGCGAGGAGGTGGACGCACTGACTGATGAGGATGGTAGGCTGTCGCGACAGATGCCGTAGTGAATTAAAAAAAGGTTTCCCTTTCTGGCCCATAGTAAATGTGCTTAAATACTCAGCATCAGTCTGTCTCATCCAGGCTTCATCTTGAACTGTATTACACTCAATTACGTGAACAACACCTCTGTCACTAAGTCACACTTGCTGCAATATTAAAGTTATTTCTATTCCCGTTGACCTACACAGCCTACAGTTTGAACAGCTGAATATTTATCTAAGTATTTCAGGTTAAGTATCTTAGTCAGGATTATAAGAGTCTTTGAACCAGAAATCGGTTGTCTGATAAGCCCACGTATTTAACCAGCGTGGTACCACACTTAGAAGTTTTTCCACCTTTTTTGAAGTAATCCACGTGCATTTAAAAAACACAAAGGTTTGAGATATATAATTTTTTGTTTCCCTAAATGTCCATGTTGCGCCCAGTAGCAGGCTTGTCTGCTCTTGCTTACATATATGTGCTATTGAGATGGATGTCACAATTTTGCAACTTCAAAATGAACCATCATTGGAACTAAGTTTGTGCTGGACCAGTCATATGGTTGTGTCCACTTCTGTGTCTCACCTAGTTAACCAGTAACTTCTCTCTCAAATGTCAAAGTGGCACATCTACATGCATGGGAATTTTTGGCCTTTGATGGTCCTAATCCTGTTAGTCTCCTTAGGCAAAGGTATATCAGCTAAACAAATAAACATGCGACTAGACAGCCAAAGAGACTGATAAAAAATGCGGAAAGGCTTTAAGGCAGAGTTCAACAAGGGTGGTACAGGGGCTTAGTTTCATATCCAGAGGAGAAGGTGGGGTAACAGGTAACAGTTTACATAGTCTGCCAAACTTACAGCATATTTATATAAGAGAAAGCAAACAACGACCTGAAAAATTAACTTATGAGAACAAATAATATAGTTTGTTGCTAATAAGAAGAAGTTTAAATTGATCACCACTTTCAAAAACACCACTTAGTGGGCAGGTATCTTGAAAAAGAGCCCAAAGATAAATAACTCAAATCCTATGAGGGGTCATGCGGTTTTACCCTTGACCAAGATGCATCCGATAAGTAAAACTGTAAGTTGCAGAAAACTGGAAGAAAATCTAAAAGTAGTTACCTCCAGGAAATGATTTTTGATGGCTTTTTTTTCTTCTGTTGTTTTTTCTGTCTAGTCCCAGGTGCTGTACCTCTGGAGTCTGTTCAGGGAAGCACCTACGAGGAAAAGATTGCTCTGCGGTGGAGAGAACCGGCACAGACCTATGGCATAATTACACTGTATGAGGTCAGTTGTGGAAAGGAATTCACGTACAACACAGGAATGGCAGTTTTTGTGTAAAGCTGGGCACTTTGCTCCTTAAAATGTGCTACTTTTTAAATTTCTGCTCTTATTGAAATTTTGATGCAGCTCCTTCATTCCTTGAATCTACTTTTGTACTTTTGTATTAGACATATGTGAGACAGATAATCTTGCTTGTGGATCCATAAAAGATGTTTACCCTTTTTGGTACAAGTTTATTATGTTTTGAGGCATAACATACAGTACTGTGCAAAAGCCTCAGGCATGCAATTTTAATGTCTGTTGAGAAGTACAGGTAGATTCTTATCTACCATCAGGGAGGTTTCTGGTTGGTCCCAAATTCATTCTGCAGCCTGAGAATGACCTCGAACACCCAATCTCAGTCATACTCAACTATCTTGAGCAAAAAGAAGGAGTCCTGCAGCAGATGTTTTGGTCCCCACAGAACCCTGATCTCAACACGATCAAGTCAGTCTGGGAGTACATGCAGAGACAGTCAAAGTCTGCAGAGGAACTGTGGCCAGTTCCTCAAAATGTTTGGAAGAACCTACCAACCTCTACCTTAAACTGCATGCAAGTTTGCATAAGAGAATTGATGCTATTTTAAAGGCAAAGGGTGGTCCCACCAAATATTGGTTTGATTGAGGTTTTTTGTCTACTGCACTTTTTAGAAGGTTTATTGATTAATAAGTATTCATGGCATTATTTTTGGAACCGTCTTCACTTTATAGCATTTTTCCCACAGGTGCTTAAGACTTTTGCACAGTACTGTATTAAGAAGTTCATTTTTGAGAAAACAACAGTTGAAGTGATCCGTGCAGTTATTTTGTCGTAATCTTTGACCAGACCTTCTCTGTTATATCCATATAAATTTCCATAGTAACTTTAAAAAAAACTAAAGCAGTGATGTGTGCCTTAAGAAAACCAAAAAGAAGGAAAGGAGCATTACTAGCCCTGAAATACTGTGTAAAGTATTTAGCATTTGCCGATTCTTCTTACAAGTTCAGTTGTTCTGTGAATTAAAATAATGCATGGAAGAGTTTGCTATTATTTTAGGCGCTTGTCCTAAAGAGCAGATAAGTCAGGGATTCATATAGATGCATAAATAGGGAATAGTTGCAGAAAACCTTTTTTTCACAACAGCAATATTTTTTCATAAATGGAAAATGTGTTGTTGGCTAACCCAGGTGAAGTCTGTGTCTGAACAATAAAAGTTATGTGTTTGAATGACTAGAACAAACACTAATGAAACTGCCTGTTTCAGAAACCAATCCCACACATTTTATCAGAGGGAACTGTAAATATTACTGCAGTTTTCTCCAATTTGATCTCTTTTTCATTACCATTTGAGTCAACAAATTCATATGGCAGCATAAAATTACCTCCCCAAACCACACCTCTGCAGAACTAGTCTATATGCTTTGATATTTTGACTTTAGATGTCAGTTTTGTACCGGTAACAAAGTGCCTCTTCACTGTACAGTTTGCCTATATTTGATGTGCATACCAAAGCTGGAAATACAGGTCAGTTGGCAGTGGATTCAGAATGCCATACTGTCAAAGAATTATTGTATCAGACTCCGATTCATTAAACATTTACCCAATTAAACTGTCATGGAGTTTCATTATAAAATTACATTCTGCCATCTTATATACCTTTTACTTTTTCTGGGAATCCTGTTAAGCTGTCTTGCAAAAAAAGGATGAATCAAAGATTTTCTGCGTCATTACACTGGTACAGATTCTTTGTGTTTTTTTTTTTTTTTTTTGCAAAAAAACACTGACACTGTAATAATGTCAGTTTTGACAATGAACTTCTTTCTAAAATCTCTTTAGATGTTTTATAGCATGGCAAGTTTTGCTTTTTCGTGGCATTCACTAGTGCTTGATGTTCTCATAACCTCTATTGTTATACCAGCTGCTGGCAATGGATTCTATCCTTGTAGTAAGGAACTAGAAATATTTTTGTCACATTATCAACCTTATTTGTCTCCAGTGAAACAGATGTAAAAATCGTTACGTATCAACATGTAAATGTTACTATATGTAACTAGGATTTGCCTTAACAACATACCAGGGGTCTCTATTAATCTGGCCACTAAATCAGCTTCATACTTCTGTCCCTCTCATCCCTTTGGTGTCATCCCCCCCCCCTTCTGTGATATGACTGCAGTAGATTAGAAATGGGAATAAAAAGGGTCATGTAATATCCGTTTCATTGGATTCCGTCTGTTACCAGACATCTTGCAATGATGAAATACAGCAAATTGTGCAGCACAGTAAATTCTAACCCCTCCTGGCCCAGCAGCCCCTTTCTGAAAATGTTATGATATTGTGTTTGAAGTCATATAGATGCTTTACTCTGAAGAAGATGAATAGAAAAGGGTTTTCACACCCAATGGTTACAAAAAGAACCTTATGCAAAACCTTCTTTATTCTTTAATTGGAATGAAATAATAACAGGGGCCTTCCATTACGAACGGAATGATTTATTTAAATTAAGCTCCTTAGCGAGCGGATAAAGTTATATTATGGCAGAAAAACACACCTTTCTGGACCAGTGCGTTTCCTTTCAGCAAGCCTTCCCTCTAATCTTGTGCTCAAGTAAGGTGGGGAAAGAAAACAGAAAAGTTTAACAGAAGAAGTTAACTATTCTGGCATATGGCAGTAAATGACTTAGAAGCAAAAAATAATCTTTGTTTTAAATCTTCCAATGGAGGAGTAAAAATGCATGATTACTGCGCAGCCAGATCTGTGCATTCCAGACAGGGCCGCACTTGCTCTGAATGCTATACTTGAAACTCTGTAATGTCTTTATGTCTTGTCATTCATCACCCACTTACCTGGGATCCATTTGCCCTGCAGATCTCTTACAAGGCCATCAGCTCCTTTGACCCAGAGTTCGACCTCTCCAACCAGAGTGGTAAGGTGTTCAAGCACGGCAATGAGACCACTCATGTGTTCGTGGGCCTCTATCCTGGGTCTACATACTCCTTCACCATTAGGGCAAGCACAGTCAAAGGGTTTGGCCCTCCAGTCATCACCCAGTTCACCACCAAGATCTCAGGTGAGGATCAGCTTGGTCTTTCGGGGCCCACAGTGACTGACAAAGCGCACAACTGCCGATTTTGGTTCAGTAACCACTTCTTGGATGTATAAATTTGTAGAAGTTCCTCAAAGCACTTTATATTAAATTTTATTTATGTTAGCTAATTTTATCTAACAATTTTATTCAATCTCTTATTTAAATTTTATTTAAAATGTTGATAATGTCCTTGCAATGCACTGTCATCCAATCTAGGGTGTAGTTTAATAACTTGACAGTGATTCCAGGATAGGCTCCAGATCACTGCAACCCTGAGGATAAAGCAGTTAATGATGATGGATGGATGGATGGATGGATGGCTTTGAAGTTTTGAAGCATTTGAAAATAATTTTTGTATTCTAGAGGGGTATACCTGGAATTAATAGTGCATAGCAGGAGCAGTCCTGTTAAGTAATTATTTAACCATTACTGGTTATATTTATGTGACTGACTAATTATGAATTTGATGTGAATGGTTCCTCTGTGTTAGAGTCTCAATGACTATATGTCTGGCGTGTATACATATGACTACAGAGACTGAAAACTGATGTTTTATCTCATTCAGCTCCCTCCATGCCGGGGTATGACCAGGAAACTCCATTAAATCAGACAGACAGCACTGTGACCGTCCTGCTGAAGCCAGCACAGAGTCGGGGAGCGCCGGTCAGGTAAGGAGTTCCATTGCCATCGGCATTGTGTTTGATAGTGTTCTAGGATTCTGGCCTAGCATTCTTATTCAGAGAATAGTTTGTCCTTTTAATATTTTGGTGTTTAATTAGCACAAAAGGGCATTTGGCCAGTAGAACAGAGATGAACAATTGGTCCTTGTCTCATTTTCTTAAAAATGACTTGGTAGCGTACTTTGCAGTAGCCACTGTGGACAAAGCCAGTCGCTGTTGAATGTCTCTGAGTGAAATGTAAAGTCCACTGTTGCTGCTATAAAATGCTACACATTGCGGCCCAGAGGTAAATAGATCAACTCCCCCCAAACAGATTTTATTATTATTTCGTTTTCCCATTCAGACAAATGATGACACCCTCAATGGTGGCCAGATGGACATCAGGTGCATGAGGTGTGCTTAAATTGTAGAAGGCTCACACACAGTTGCCTGGTAATAATAACAGACTGGGTACTCTAATGCCCTAGCTCTGTTGCTGGAAGACTCTTTGTTCTTTGGTCTTGAAGTGGTCAAAGGACTGTATTAAAGTGACAGTTAAATGATCACAGGACTAGCAGCCTTTTAATCATTTATAGCTTCTCCCCCTCTAAGGGGCCAGGAAAAAGTAAGTAGTCATTAAGTCTATTTACGCTTCAGTAGAACCTCAGCAGTTCTTGACAGCAGCCTAGCTGCCACACCTAACACAGTGGTAAATCTGAAAAGTCAGACTATCAAAAGTGTCCAGTATGCAGGTTCATAGGACCAACTACTCCCCATATACACCAACCCTATATGTTTAACACAAATACTATGAATATTCCAGTGAATACTGCTTTCTGCCTTGCATATCATGTAAAAATCACTGTTGTAGTCATGGCAATGCAAATGCTTAATGACTAATGTGTAGTGATTATTGGAGACATAAAACATAACATAGCAACATAAAAATGCTAGACAACACTACAAAACACTAAAAATACATTACACAAAATGAGAAAAGTCACTTCCAGAATGTGAGGTGACAAAAGACTTTAAAAAAGTGTCTATGCCAAAAGTTGACAACACCTTGTCAAAAATGGTACCGTGGATATTAAAGGGGAAACGAGTGCAGCCATGAAGGTTTTAATATTGCGTGGCACAGAGGTAACAAAGTTGTGAGTAGCCACAAGGAGTCAATGGAGAGAGACAAGGAGGGGAGACACATGGAGACACAGCTTGTACCATAGAATTCTGGAGAAGCTGGAGAGGCTTGATAGTAAATGTTGGAAGACCAGACAGGAGGAAGAAGGGCACAAAAATATTGAGCCTCTGGCAGTTAGAGGTAAAGTGAAAAAGAGCTTGGTATCCTCAGTGTAGCAGTGACAGGAGAACCATGCAAGTCAATGAGAGCTGAAAAAGCAGTACAGACCGGGAGACCCCAAACTATTTTCCACTTAACAACACAAAGGCTTGGGATACTTGTGCTAAAACACGATTTAAACATCATGATGCTACTACATTTATAAAATAAAGAGGCAAAATTCTACAAAGACAGGAAGCTGAATAAAAAAGCAACAATAATCTAGTTGTACACTCGGTTTACATGGAAGTAACACGTGCCGGATTGTAGTAAAACAACAAAATAAACTGGCACTTGAACGATTGCAGTGCAATTGGGATGTCAACACAATTGCACTGAGATGGGTGGCCAAACTGAACGCTATTTACTACAAACGGGCTCAGAGCTGAAACTATCTGTTTAAGAACAACACAAAAAATGGGCATTATACTGTATTTAACATTGTTTAGGACACCTGTTGGTGCCATAATAAGCATGTTTATATGTATCTGAGGAACATGCCAGGAGAATAACTGGTAAATAGCTTTGAATGAGTTTCCCGGTGGTAAAGTGAATAACAGACAAACACTCTTTTTATGAGTACTCATATTTTCACACCCCCCCTCCTCGCCCTGCCACCTCTGCCATCTGGGGTGAGGAGTACCACGGAACACAAACAAGACGCGACAGACAGGGAGGGTGATACGGCTGAGGTACTCTCTCCATCTTCGCTCACAGCAGCATCTATTGTGACAGACTGTAGCCCTCTGGGCAGAATAAGGCAAGGAATGTTCTCCTAAGGTGTGTCATCACCTGGTGAAACCTGCAGCTGAAAAGAAGCCGGACTTTGAATACACGTATTAGAGAATGCCTGCACCTGCGCTCGTTCATCTAAAGTTGTATTTTGAGTTCTTAGTACCCGACTGTGACTCAATACAGAGAAACAGGAGTGAATAGGAAGCAAATGTATTTGTAGGCAGGTTGCTTTGAGTCTACACAGTGTGTGCTTGAATGACACTTCTGCCACGATGCCATCTCTTCAGCCATCACATGTACAATACTGTAATTGTGTATTTGGCCATCAAGGTGTCACTTTAATTATTTGCAGTTTTCTTTCAGGCACAATAAAATTGTCCGATTATCAGTATTTAGCAAAGTTGCAGTTCAGCAGACAGGACACAGACTGTCGTTTTCATAATAAATTTAACAATAAGAGTTGTAATAATAATTAACACACAGGTATGAATCAGTGTCCTTTATTTGCCATGCAAGGTTATCTTTTATTTACAGTTGCAAGGCTTAATCTCTGTATTGTAGATTACAGAGGGGATTTAGCTTTTAAGGTCTTAGCTTTGGTTTAACCCACTTCGGGCTATTTGAAATAGCAGCTGTGTAATTGAATTATTACTCTACTGCAAGAAAATATAAGATGACTGGAAAAGAATTGAACACTTTCATAAATGTATTAGTGAGTAATTATCATATAAACACTGTAGTCTGAACCAATTTGTAAAGTTACTCTCACAGTTTTTTTTTCCTTAATCTTACAAATATTCAACATATTACATAGTAGGATAAGGAGATACACCCAGACACGGGCAACAATTCGTTGCAAAGTAGCCACACACTCTGGCACACACTCACACACACAGTCACACACACTACTGGCGAATTAGTCACATGCTCACCTGAAAGGCGCACGTTTGAATTGTGGGACGGAACGCAAAAAAACTTGGGGACACATTCAAATTCCACACAGACGGAAGTGGGATCAAACCTCTGTACACTTATTGAGCCCAATTGCTGTGAGACACCCACTGTGCCACCGTAGCACCCTGACAGGAAGGTAGGTTATTAATATAACTATTTACTAATGTACTTTACTACATGAATAGTTTATTTCTGATTATTTCAGGAAATGCTGGTATTTTACATTTAAACAAGAGAGGAAATAATGTCAGAGGGAGTTAACACTTGACTGAACACAATCTGTTTGTGTTGTCATTTGTGCGCAGGTTTATAATTTAAAACAGGCTCTTTGCGCAAAAATATTCTTGTTATAAGAGTCACTGTAAACATTTTTAGCAGACAGTTTCAAAATGGGACATAAACGGCTGCAATTCTGTGACGTGAGTATGAAGGCCACTTTCTTGGGAAGGGTGGAAGAAGCAGGGCAGTCGGAGGGAGCTGGGGAGTAGAACACGAGGCGAGGTGGGGAAACAATTCCGATGAAATGCTGTGTTTTTTGAGCCCACTGCTCTCTGCTTCAGCCTCTCTGTGACAGCATGACAGTTAAGGGAAGTAGTAAGGCAATTCTTGGAACAGAAAAAAGAAGGTTCCAGAAACTGTCAGCACACACGGTTTCTGGTTAGTGTATGTGACTTGTCATATGTAACTGTGTTGGTAAATAACAAACTACTGGAACCGAATTCCAGGGCCTTCGCAAACTCAGTTGAGCGTTTTCTCTGGTGTGGATTTCCCTCCGTCTGTGTAAGATACAGCCAGGCCTTTTGTACCGGGTTCACATGCCGTGTGCAGTACGCTCACATTCCAGCTGATGCAGGGTCGCTTCATTGGCCGGGAGCGAATTTAACTCCTGACAAAAAAAGCCGCACGCAATCGGAACCGGAGCCAAACACAGCTTCCGCAGCGTCAAGCTTCATTGCAAATGGTCTTCGGTGAAGATCGGATTTGTAGCGAAACACTTTTTACCATTTCTGAATTTGTAATAACAGATGTTTTTCTGTGATATGCTGAAAAAGAGTTAAAGCCATCAAAAAGATTGGGTCAGCGTGTGTAAATTTATTTGTGTCTGAATTAGGGTATGCAGAAAAAAAAAACCGCTTTAAATTTAACGTCAGAAAATGTGTGTTGGACTGCCTGGCCCCCTTAGCACAAAATGAATGCTTTTATGTGTTTTTGCATAGTTAATTCAAAAAAATGGCATAATGACGGCTGTAATGTGAAGCCTTGTCTGGCAGAACAACATACATTTATGACAATGTCGCTTTACCAGGGGGGACACCGCTCCTTTAACTGGATTAACACTCTGTCTGTCAGTCATGTTGCCCTACGTTAATGTTTGAAATCCCCCTCGTATCAGCCGCGTGCCAAGACAAGTGTTTTTCCACGCAGCTGTAGCGAAAGGCAATTTGGTATGCTCGCCGTAGCAACATCCCCAACCATTAAATAAAGCTCATTTTCTATGTTATCACCTGCAACAAGAGCCAGGCCCACTCCAAAAGGGGAAAAAAATGAAGCTTGCTCCTCTACCCTTTTGGCAGAGATCATGTCCATTGGGCAGCTTCCCTTTCATCCATCAAGCTGCATTTTAAAAATGTGGTTTTTCCTCTTTGTTAATCTTTTTTTTCATGGAGGGACCTTGGGTTGCAAGGTTAGGGACACGAACAATGGAATATACAGGGGAGGCGGCATTGGGGGTGGGACAGGAGGGGCCATATGGCAGTGACCAGATCATTTACTCAGTTACTCTGTTACAGCAACATCAGCTGTCATTTTATGGTTTATGACCTGCATTGCATGGATGGTAAGCAAATGACAAACGGTGAGAGTTTAGAAAAAAAAAAAAACTTGAGCCAAATATAAACCACACTTCATTTAATTATTCCTTGTCAATGTTTTTTTGAAAGAGTCCTATGCCGCGGTTTTCTGTTACATATTTATTTTTGTGTCAGGGAAGGAACAAAACCTTAATCAATATTGTTATTGTACTTAAAATGGATTTAATTAAAGGGAAAAGGCAGCAAAAATGAGCTTTATCTGGCTTGTACAGAATGCCCCTTAAACCACATGCAAAGGTGAACCGTTTTTTGAAGTAGTCCACAACTAAAGATGCGTGGAATGGCAAGCGCCACAGGAGGGGATCAGCAAGGACCATGGAAAAGCAATTATGATAATGTTAGGACTTCAAGTTTGCTCCCAGTACTTGGGCCACAGTTACTCATCTGAATGCTGGGTATTAAGTAAAAATTTCACGTCTTAGCCTTTCTGCTTTTCACTGTGAAATCTTCACTGTCGTTGCCGTTTTTTGTTAATTGCGGCCCAGTGTTGGTCCTGTGGGGTGTTTGAGGACTAACCTTTTTAAATCATCGGAAAGCCACACCCAAAATGTGCCCGATTAACCAGGACAGGGAAATGATGGTCGTCAGTCTCTCTGGCCTCAAAGTAAAAGCTGATTCACGTTAGAATATAGGAAAAGGAGATGGTTACATGAGATTTGGCCACTACAGACCAAGCAGGGAGACGATGCTCTCTCTGTGACCACATGAACAACGAACCTGGGCTCTGGCTCAGTCGTGAGGTGTCACAACACCATGGCACTGAAACCCCCCCAGACACCTGTTGCAATAATTCCTAATAGATGTCAACATAAAGTAGGTTGCAAGAGTTCTAAGGGAATTTATAGTTGCCTTTATTTTCCCCTTCTACTGCATTCATTTTTATTTCTTTTTTCTTTTAAGAGTCTACTTAGAGCTCATTGAACTTCAATTAGAAAACCATTTGTGTTGATCAATGAAAAATTTTTCAACTGGCAGTAGAACATAACAAATTGTTAAATTAATTGAGATTCATTAAAAGAGAGCATGCAATAGCAATTTAAAGTGTTTTTTTTTTATATTTATTTGAATCCAATTTAGTTTCCGTCTTCTCCCTGTGCATGCGAGGATTTCTTGTCAGTGCTTTTGTTTCCTCCCACATTCCTATTGCATGTGTTTGAAGAGAATTAGTGAATCTAAATTCCCTTTGACGTGTGGGTGGGATTGCAGGATTGAAGACTTAGCTGGGTTTGAACCTATGAACTGCCCAGGCCCTCTGAGAGAGCAGCGCGACCTACTGCACCATCAAGACTGAATTGCTGAATGGTTAATGAAAATGGATGGACAGATATATAATTCAGAAGTTCGTATGCCTGCTTATTTGGAAAACATTACTGGCAGAAATAAATGGCTTGTTAAATGCCTTTGGTATGTCAGACTGCGCTCAACTCATACTATGAGTGCAAGTGACAGAACTGTGGGAAGTGAATGAATTATTGGCTATAATTATTTTATTACTATTATTCAATATTCATTATAAATTAAATAGCTAAAATAAATGCCTAAATAAGAATGAATACCCTGGCAGTCATTATTTCAATAAACCACGGTTTAAATAATTATCTTAATTGTTTGAAGGTAATGACATCACAAAGAATGTTTAAAGTTTGATTGAATAATGATGGGACTAATTAATTAAAATCATGCTCAATACTAATTCATTCAGGTTTAATATGAATATAGAAATGCACCTCAAATAGTGCTATAATTTATCTGTCTACATTTAAAAAGTGTGTCATACAGTGTGGCTTAAAATCAGGTGGGCACTGTGGTACTAAGTTGCATTTACTTTATTACTTGTACTTAGGAAAATTTCTGGAGAAACTGTACTTTCCAAGTTAATTCATTAAAGAATAATTTTGTCACTGACAATATTTACTTGAACAGTTAGACTTTTACCATATTACCTTTGTCACCCTATACTGGCTACTTTAAATTTAGATTTGTTTTAAGATTTAATGTTTTAACTTTATGTCCTTAAAGCTAATCAAGTCACTATTGCTGGCAAACCTGTTAGGGTGAGTTTTTAACACTTCAGTGTTGAGTTTCATTCATACTGATTGACAACCTAGTTCCTTCACACCTGGGCAAGTGAACTCTGAGTAAAAACACATGAGTTTAAATATGCTTAAATTAAGAATATGTCCCCCTGGTTGTGACAGTTGAATTTGCTAAAAATTAGGCAAGTCGCTCCTATTTCATTAATGTAACCATAAAAACTAATGACTGAAATGACACAGAAAGGTTGAAAAAATTCTCACTTAATTTAAATATACTCAAAGTATGATTTATCTGCAATATATAATTATGCTCTAGAAATATTTGTCATTAAATGTTGACCTGTATGTTATACCTACTTTACTTTGCCTATATATATATATATACACACACACACACACACACACACACACACACACACACACATATATATATATATATATACACACACACACACATATATATGCGCAATAAAAATAAAAAAATTCCTTTTCACCCAGTTTTCCCATGTGAGCAGTATCTTTCCTAAGCTTCAGGCCCCCTACCACATGCCTTGGGATTTGAGGATAGGCAGAATAATTTTGCTGTTCCTAAGATTGCGCTCTTCTGGACTGAGACAGATATTGTCGTACCTGGGATCTAATGATTGGATAGCAAACCTAATGAGAGAGGCTCCATGAGAAGAATGAGGTAATTATAGGTAAGAAAGAGGCCATCATCCACAGCCATGGAAAGGTAACCCAATAGTAATAATAAGTAATTAAGTAACCCAATATTCAGATGTCATCAAAAGAAGATGAGGAATTAATGACATAAGATCCAGATACCTAGATCCCATATATATACATACATACACTATTATTCAGTATTATTTTGCTGTTTTCACTGTAATAGCTACTGGAAATTAATACAATATATCGATGTCTAAACGGAAATTTTTGCTATGTCAAATGTTTGTCCAAAGCCAGGCGTACCCACGCAGGTGTATTATCAGCTGTTTCCACTGGCTTCACTTTGTCTGAAAACATTTGTGCAGCGTCACCACATTTATTGTGCATTTCATTTTTAAAAAATAAACCTATTTATTTAAATGCTGATTGTTGTTGTTGAAACAAAGAGGTGGAGGCGACAGGTTACTTTGACACACGTGTTTAATCCCTTTATTACCATCTTATAACACTGAACTCTCACTGCAAACCTTGTGCTTGTGCCCTCTTATTTCCTCTGTGTAATACAATGACACTGGGGGGGGGGACTAATGTGAAATGTTCTGTACACACTGCACCACATCTTATAAACATGCAAATTAATGACAAAATTCAGTGTTTTCTAATTGTGTAATTGGTGTTTACAGTGTTTATCATGTTGACATCATGGGTTGATAGTTATATAGGTGTTTTCTGATGGGCTGGGAGCTCATTATTATTTTTTCTCCCATTTAAAATAAAGGGAAATAGGCAGTCAATATCTGACATTTTCAGGGATGAATTATACTGGATAAGGGTTACTGTATCAGGACACTTGTTATAATCATAAAGCAAAAAAGACACCTTAATAGGTTAGAAAGCTGGAAGTGGGAAGATTTGACAGAACT
Source organism: Arapaima gigas (assembly GCA_900497675.1). NCBI lineage: Eukaryota > Metazoa > Chordata > Actinopteri > Osteoglossiformes > Osteoglossidae > Arapaima > Arapaima gigas. The sequence goes on along the minus strand of UFQX01000486.1, from coordinate 313,017 downwards.
AGGCACTACTAGATGAGTATAAAATGTTGTAAAGACTCTTCCCAAATTGTTCTTTTCATGGCTATAGGCATATTCACTATCTGAGAGGAGCCCCTGTCATTGGAGACTCTGGATGTTAAAATATTAAGATATATATATATATATATATATATATATATATATATATGTGTATATATATATATATATACACACACACACACACACACACACACACACACACACACACACACACATTTATTTATTTATTTATTTTAGATTTTTGCATTAGGAAATTTGAAGTACTTATTACATTATACTACTTACTATAATATTATATTAAGCTGGGAGCACATAGCTTTTATGCTTATCTTATATATACATTTTACTTTTTATATATACATTTTTATCTATATTAAAATTGGGATTGCAGTAATTCTGTTCAGCATAGGGCTCCTTTGCCTCTGACATTTGCTATCTTGCCTGAAGAAAATGTCAGCACTTGTGTATTTATCATTAACTTCATTGAAGAAGAATCATTGTCAGAACTCACTTTTAAAGTCCTGTTTACTATAAAGCAGCAAGACAGACTATGAAACTGCAAAAAAAATTGTTTTTAAGAATGGAACGGCTTTAATTAGAGTTTTACCCCAAAGTCTTTAAATGAAGTTTTTCACAATGAAAAACTTATTTCGTTAAATATAGTTCTAAAAGGTTTATTCTAATCTCACACTTACCAGGAATTTCAAGGCAGGCTATTTGGAGTTAGTTGCATTTATAATATAATAAAATATCTCCACTGTATATAACACAATGCTGTGAAAAGGTATTTACCCCCTTCCTGATTTCTTCTATTACTGCATGTTTGCCACACTGGGTGGTTTCAGATTTTTAGAAAAAAATTTATATTTGACAAATGGAACATGAATGGAACACATAACACAGTTTCTGTTTTATTTGTTTAAGGAACAAAGTGATCCAACACCCATATCACCCATGTGAAAAAGTAATTGCCCCCATTACTCATTTTATATACACCTTAAATTATATACAACAATTGTCATGAACTCTTTTAGCCATCGAGTTATTTAACTTTGGTGCACAAAGAAACCCTTTTGGGGTCCTTCTTACCAGCAGCCATCCGCTTCTGTAGTCCCACACAAGGACTTGTTACTTTCTACATCAGGTCATTAAACTTGTTGTTTTTTCCTGTTATTTATTTAGTTGTTAAGTAATGTGTTGACTTATTTATTTATTTGGTACCTTTTGTTATACGTCTTATGGTATTTTTGCTCTATTTAGGTTGCTGTACAGGTTTTCCATTTTTCTCGAGAGGAATTAATAAAGTTCTATCCTATCCTACCCTTAACATTTCTTCAAATCTTCAGTAATACACCTCACCTGAGCCTGCCCCCCCAAAAAGAAAGATTAGTTTAACATGACAAATGCATTTTTCAGAGTCCCCAGTCAAAGACCAACAACATGGAAATACATGATATTCATTAAAATGAAATACTGGGAGTGAAACCATGACTTTTTGCACCAGTGCATAAGGAAGTCAGTAATTTAACTCCAATATTGTCTTGGCAACATCCCATTTAGGGAGCACAGTTGCTGTAATTATTTCCACATTACCATTTATTGAAATGAGATATTGTGTTTAACAGTTATGCATGGAAAAAACGGCAACATTAAGAGGATCTATCATTATGCAGTTAATTACTAATTTACTCATCGGCAGGTATTTTTCATGTAAATAGCATGTTATAATCTTTCCAAAACGCAAGGTCATTTTTTAAGCCTTCTGTGGTTTGTGTTGATGTTAATGTTCTTCAGTTATTCATTCATCATTTGCAAACATTTTTCCTGATGCAGGGTTATGGTGGTTCAGAACCTATCCCAGAAGCATAGGGCACAAGGTGGAGTAAATCCTACACAGGATACCTGTGGATCACAGAACAGTTACTTTCACAACTTAGGGGCAAGCTATAACTCATCAGTTCACCTGAAATTTGTGCCTGTAGACTGGGGACAATCCAGAACACCTTGAGGAAATCCATAGGAACAAGGGGGAACATGCAAGCTCCACACACTGAGTCTGGTTTGAACCCTTGTCCAAACACAACCCTTCCCCTTTCACTGCTTTGTGGCTGTTCCTCAGGCAATTGGTGTTAATTTTGTCTTTAACTGTGCTGTTTTGGTAATGCACAGAGATTTATTTCTCTAGAAGAAAGTGCTAAGGACCTTTTTCTAATCACAATAACTCAAAACGGAGCAGACTCCCAACTAAGAAGGAATGGAGCAGTCTGCCCTATGGGTAGTGTTTAGTGTCTGTCTATGAAACGTGTTTCTGTGTGTTTTTAAATTTGCAGGTATCTGTTTTCTCATATTCCCAAGGTGCTTGAATTTTGACCAGTTTTCTTACATAGCAGTATAACGTTGCTATTTAATAAGAACGCAAAACCCATCTCAGCAAGCTATTCAGAGGATATTATATCCAGGCTGCTCTGGATATGCAATATTAATTTAATATTAATTTATTAGTTAATTTAATTTTCCTCTTTCCCTCAGAGATTAGATCTGTGAAGCATTGCTATGGAATATTAGGGAGGTTTCATGAATTCACATTGGGCATCTTCAGCCATAACTCATTACTGATTACTTTCCTGGTATCAATAAGTCCCTTTTGCCCTTTTCGTGTGTGGTTCAATAACATGCTGTGCCTCTATTTAGTGATAAAATCTGATGTAATAAAATATTAATTATAGCTGAAAGGCTGGTGAGGAATACAAAGTTAATCACAGTCCTGTATAGGAGGGAAAGGGCATGGGGAAAAAAAAACCCACAATGGTGTAAAAAGGGAGCCTTTGCACGTGGCAAATGAGAGGAAGTGTGTAGAACATTTCCAGAAGATTTAGTGCCTACTTAAAGGCCACCCATAACTTTAAGGGCCTGTCATAGAGCTGAATTATGAGCAATACAGTGCTGTGGAAAAAGTTTTTGCTCCCATTTCCATTTTCCCTAGTTTTGCCTCTTTTTGACTTCATGACTTTTTTTTTTTGACTCTTTTTGACTTGTGATCTGCTCTTTCAATTCTAGCAGTATAAGAAAGGAGGCTGAGAAAGAAAGGGTGACACCAATGTTTGTTTCGTTTTCTTGCTGTGGAAAATAATGTGAAATCATAGGTGTGAAAAGGTCAATGCCCCCTGATGTTATTCAGTCGAATTAAGGGGTTAATTCGAGTGGTCTTTGTCACGTGCTCAGCTTTGTCAAATTCATCGTTTTTCAAATTCGTCTGCCTGTTCGGTTGACATGGAAACATTTATTTCTATAACACAGAGGATGGAAGCTCCTTTATCTCACCCTTAAGTTCATCATCATCTTCGTTGTGCTTCTTTAGGTCAGCATTGCGAGTTGAGCTTTTGTACCACTCATTCAATCTTGTATCCATTATACAAACTTTTCATTTAACAAAGAAATAGTAAAGCTTGAGGCTCGATCAGACATCTCTGCATCCACGACAACTTCCGCAAACTGTGAGGTTGGAGGAGACTTAAAGCTTCAGTTGGCTCCATCTTCGGCTAAGTTGACAGCAGGTTTCTTAATATCTTAATGTCGCTATATTGTCTCTGTATCAATATGGCAAGAAGAAAAAATCTGAAGCAGCCACGTGAAAATTAGCAGAGAAAAAGGAGAGAGAGTTAAAATGTGAAATGTGAAAAAAAAAAATCCTGAAATTTACTTAAAGACAAGTAAGAGAATGAATGTAACTTGTTACTTCAACTTCTGATAATGAGTAACAGGAAAGAGCTATTTGACCTTCAGGAATTTAAATAATTAAACGGTGAATGGAGTGTAGGTCTGAATACCAGCTACAATAATTTGTCTTGGCTTGCTCTGAGGAAAAAAAACGATTCGTACTTTCAGTCTTCTGACAGTTTTCTTCTCCGCTGCTCAGCCGCTAAAAGTAAGATTGTATTCCTTTGAAGCATTTTTTTGGAGGGAGATACTTAATGTCCTTTTTGACCTTTGATTCATAACTTAATTTTGAAAGGCCTTGAACACAGATCATTTTTAATGTTGTATTTGTCACACATACAGCTTAAATGCACATCCTCAGAAAGTCAGGTTTCAGTGTTGTAATATCCTGGAACGAAGGAAAAAAGCCTGGAATTTTGCAAGAAAGCCACAGTTCCATACTATTTAAATCCCAGATAGATGGGATATTTCTCGTGTGCTATCTGGTTCTAAATTAGACTCTGAGCCTCCTCTGGCTGTGGGGCTTTTGCGGAATTAATTAAAAGTGCCTGTGTGCCATTCAGAGGGAGATCCTCACTTTCGTACATCATGTCGGTACAGTGGTGTTCTGTACCTGACCGAATGTGCCTGTGTGGCTGCCCTTCTGGCTGCACATTTTATCTCTAAAGTTTTTAATTTGTGTGATTCACATATGCATGTTAAGAGACAGCTGCAGACACACACACCTCTTTGTTTATACTTATAATTCCTTGGTATCCAAACTCTCTATATCTAAATTTTCAGTATATTGGCTCTTCAAAATTAGCAGCTATATAATGGTATCCAAATGGGAACTTTTGCTACAAAGAATTTTTATCTGAAGCTTATCCATAATAAAAAAATCTAAATGCACATAAACATTTAATTAAATATAAAAAATTGACCAATAAATACTGTACAGTGCGGAACAGTGATAATAAAATAATACTGTTTGTATTGTAATAAACTGTATTTTGTAATGTTACTAATTTGTCTGAAGCCAGACGTGTGTGAATATGGGTGTTATCGGCTGTTTCTGCTAGTTTCAACTGGGACACTTTTCCACTGTTCCGCGGCACATTAACTCCTGATTTCTTTTCTTTTTTTAATTGATGTTTTTTTTAAAATGCCATTTGTTGTGCCAAACAAAGACACAGGGGTGGAGGGTTACTTTGATATGCGTCTTTATTCTCTTTATTCAACATCTCATAACAATGAACTCCCACTGCGATCCCCATGCATGCACCCTCTCATCTCCCGTGTGTAACGCAGTGACAGTGGGGGGGGGGGTGAAATTTCGCATTCTGTACATACTGTACCACGCATTATAAAATACAACTTCATTCCAATATCGTTTTCTAATTAGGTAATTGATGTTTAGAGGGGTTTATTATGCTGAAGGCATAGGTTGATAGTTACATAGGTGTTTTCCGATGGGCCGGGATAACATTATCTATTTATTTTTTACCACTTAAAATAATGGAACTCGGTATCCAAAAAATTTTGTGTCCAAGGCATTTTCAGGGAGGAATTAGATTCGGATAACAGAGAATTACTGTATATGTAGAGATCTGACAGTTGAAAGGATGCATAGAATCAATTGTTTCTTACTGACATTTCTTTTCATGCTTTTGTGTGCTTTTCAAAGACATCACACAATTATTTTTTATGTCTACTGACTCCTCCCAAATGTCGGTTTGTACATATTTCATAAGATTTAGATGCAGCTGCTTGCTTTGTGTTGAATGTAAATACAGAGATGAGTTTTGGTACAGCAGACTGCAGATTTGGCACCAGGACTGTTGAGAACCCAGAGGATGTCTTTGTGACCCTTTCATTTATTGCCCCAGTGTGTACCAGGTGGTAGTGGAGGAAGAGCGGCCACGGCGGACCAGGGGGGCAGCTGAAATCCTGCGCTGCTACCCTGTTCCCATCCACTTCCAGAACGCCTCGCTCCTCAACTCGCCATATTACTTCACAGCCGAATTTCCAGTGGCAGGGCTCCAAGTGCCTCAGCCCTTCAACGTTGGTGACAACCGTACGTATGGTGGCTATTGGAATGCCCCACTGCTCCCCCACAAGAGCTACAGCATCTACTACCAAGCTGTCAGCACTGCTAACTGGGTGGGTGTCTCTGGACATTTTTTGTGTTTTTTCTTGTATTTTTGTTCAAAAGCAGCTCCAGGTAGTGTACTGGTTAGTGCTCTTACACCCAGAGGTGACAGGTTACAAAAAACTGTCCAGCTGTATAAAATGTATAGATGAATAAATCATTGCACTTTTAAAATTTAAGTCCCTTTGGAAAAAAGTGTTAGATAAATAAATATAAATGAAAAAAGTGAAATACACCTGTACCTCATGTTACAAACATTCGTGTGATGAATTTTTGACGATTCAAACACTTCTGAGTTTATTTATTTTTAATTAAGTTTTCTGCACCTTTCTATTCTCTGAAGTTTTTCTCTTGCAGTTTGAAAGAAGTCTTTTCACTTTCTGCCACTACAGCTCTCTGAATGGGAGGAGTGGAGAGGGAGAGGAAAAGGGAGGAAGAGGGGAGGAGTATTTTGTGGGCAGTTTTCAGCATCAGTGGATATTCCAATCGGATTTAATTCACCACATATAAATTATCTTGGATATAGCTAATATAATTCTTTTGTGGTGAATTAAATTGAACCCTGTAATGGGCTGGCATCCCATTTGGTAGTGGCTTCATGGCCTGGAATTCTGTGGTTCCAGGATGGGCTCACGTTCACTATAGACCTGCTCAGGATTAGCAGTTAACAATGATGGATGGATGGATGGATGGATGGATGGATGGATGGATGGATGGATGGATGGATGGATGGATGAAGGAATTAAACTGATATAATGACATTTGATCACAGCCCATAAAATACAGCAGAAAATTTTAAGGTGAAACACTTCTGAGTACTTTCTTTAACTTGCTGATCTTTTTGTATGTTTCAGTCTCACAGTTTCCTTCTCCTGTGGTACCTAAAGCACAAAAGTAATACGTGGTACAACACAGCACCGTCTTGAATTGGAAATGGAGGCTGTGGAAGTGACATATTTGTTGCTTTCAGAATTTTAAAATACAGTTGCTTTATGTTAATAAAAGATAATAACATAAAACTGGCATAGTGTTTATGACTTCCAGTACTAAGGAACACTGAGACCTTCCACCGCTTAAGCTGCTGATGAAAATAGAGTAAAACGTGTTACAGCAAATTTATAATCCATTATAGTTTTATGTGATGTTTTTAACACACCCTATACCATTAATAAATTGAGGGATTATGCTACATTGTTAAACTTTTATTGATTGTGAAATTATGGGTGGATTACAGGTCTGTCTTACAAGCAGACTTCAATTCCTATCTGTGTTAGTAAGTTACAGTACAAGTGTTCAGGTTAACGGTAACCAGGTAAAATAAAGCTGATGTCAGCAACACAAATGCACCAGTAAGGAATAGACAGCTGAATGGGCCGATCTTATCGTCATACACAATATTCTACTAGATGGTTTTTGATCAAGCAAGTTTTAATAATTTTATTGATAGTGGATTTACCTCTTGAAATGCAATCCAACCTAACCTCACATTCAGTTTAGTTCAATTCAATTCATTTTATTCTTCTTACGCAGTGACTCAAAGTGCTGAGCAGCAAGTTAAGACAACAGAACAGACAACTGTATAGATAGTGGTTAAACATTAATAAGAGCAAGTGTATTGCGTATAAGTGCAATGCAGTAAGGCTGGCAGCAACTGAAGAGATGAAAACAAACAAAAAAAAACTTCCAACCAGGAGACAAGGGTGAAAAATCAACCTCTCGGGGTCCAAATGCCAGCAGCTGCCTCCTGGGCTGCTACATGTTGAAAAATATTGCTGGTAGTAGCAGCTAAGACAGGTTGTCCTGCTAAAGACAGCATTGTGCAGGACAGTAAAAGCTGAATAAAGTGATGTTCAGGTCCAGGCATGCTGATCATGGTAGGGGGTCCTCAGCTCACCGCTGGTCTCGTCTGGCTTCGTCAGGGGAGGGGCAGGTGGTTAATAATCTGCACTTGAGGTACAAAGAAACTCAAACAGGACAAGAGGGGGTTAGAACCTAATGGCATTAAAAGACGACATAATTCTACAGTGAAGAGAAGATGCAGAAGTGAAGCATGCAAGATTCAACATTGCTTATGTCGGAAATGCCAAGGAAAAGAAATGAGTTTTAAGTCTTGATTTAAACACTGATGCAGAAAAAGGCGTTTCTGACAACATCAGGCAGACTGTTCCAAAGCTTGGGTGCTCTGTAGTTAAAGTCACACCCTCCTGGTGTAATCTTATTGTTTATAGGTACTTTAAGATAACTGACATTTAATGATCGTAAGCAACACTGAGGAGTATAAAGGTCAATAATCTCACTAACACGCATGGGACCAATGCCACGTACTGCCTTATAAGTGAACAGTAAGATTTTATGATCTTCTCTAAACTTAACAGGAAACCAATGCAAAGACCTAAGAACCGGTGTTATATGGTCGTACTTCCTGGTTCTAGCAATAATGTTTTCTCATGACGCATGTTTTCAAATATTTCAAGAAATTATTAAGCCAGATTTAAATTCTGAACATTTCAGACAGGTCTTTGTCCGACCCTACTGTGCCGTTCTGTGTTCGTGTATTGGAGTGCTCAGTAAAAGCAGAATTAGTAGTCGAAGGATTTATAAATTTCCTGGTCAGAGGTGCATCGCTTCACCAATCCATTATTAAAAGTTACACTAATTGGAAATTAGGAGAATTACTAATCTCCTCTTTTATATGCAAATTGCCCTTAACTAAAAGCACATTCTTGCATAACATACTGACTAATTGGGCTGCTCAGTTAGACGGGGATGGGATGGAACCACAGGAATGGTTGGAAAAATCTCAACCTAACCCTCAGAACTCACCTACTGTGCATAAAAAAACCTTAATAACTGGCTGTGCCACAACTCTAGCTGCAGGTTACAGAAAAGCCTCCTCATAATGTATTCGCTGAATTTGGGGCCAACGTTTAAGCTGGAATTTATTGTGGAGCTGTGTATCAACAGCCCCTTTGCCGAGAACATCTGAACCTGTATTTCCAGCTGCACGGAGAACTCCAAGTCATTAGGGAAAAAGAAATACTGTCCGAATAAAGGCTTAGTAATATCGGAGAAAGTGGGAAAGTAGTAATTATGAGAAAGAATTCGGGAAAATTTAGGCGGTCATCTCTCACAATGGAAGGCAATGGAAGTACAGTATTGTGAAGAAGGACAAAAACTGTTTCATTTTACATTCTTCAATCTGTAAGAGATGTTGGGGCGTTTTCCACAACAGCATTATTAAATTCTCAACGAATCTACCCCAAGCTAGAACTGAACAGTTAGTGAGGAAAGATTCTGTGAGATTTTCCCAACATCTTGTCTTTAAGATTCCTACCTCAGCTTTAGAGATGGAGTGTATTTGTGTTCATGCTCCCAAACTCACATTCATATCTCTTCTTTCCTGCAACTTCTTTAACTTCCCTGCAGCTTTAATATCATTTAAACTGAGACTTCACTGACCTGGATGTAAGGATATTTGGCCATAGAAATACTGATACCGATCTTTTCAGCCAGTATCAAGGATAACTATTTAGTATCATGGTCAGCTTGTGTTGACTGCAGTCAGCATGTGCTCACTGTGTAGAGCCCTCATTACTCTTTCATTTGCCTGCAATATAACCGCAGGCTATTTGAAAGGTTTTTACACTGTTAACTTTCACATGTAGGCTAATGGAGAAAGAAGCCACATATTGGCACTCAAGTGTTTTATTTGGAGTTGCAGCTACTGAGCTGCTCTTACTTACCTGAGTCACATCCGTGTATCTAGACCTAAAATATTTACCAAGTTCATTTTTAATTGCCCATCTTTTTAAATAATGCACAGTACAGCAGGACTGCATTTACTGTTATCAAACCACCGGGGTTCAAATGGTATTTCCTCTTCTGTGCCAGATTCTTAATTATACATTATCAATAACAAAGGTCAGTAAGCTGTTTTTTCTGAGAGTAAAGGGCTTATTTAGCTCCTAAGTGGGACCACACCAAAGAGCAGCATGGTTTTTTTATCTCCCACAGCACTGATTTCTCCAAACTTCCTCTAGTCAGGATGATCAGCCTCATTTCTAGCAGATCCTCCTGTTGTGTCTGTTTCCACCAGTAGCATCTGCAGGCAGACAACCTCAATGGGCCCAGTGTGTGCTGAGTCCAAATTCATTGTGAACATTTTTAGAATACCAAAGATGCATCTGAAAAGTGTTCGCCGTCACAGCCATGAAACTGAGACGGTGAGGGGGTGGCGATTAAAAGGCGTTTGCAGTCCGTCAGAGGCCAAACACACTGTTCCAGACAGCCCCCATCAACTAGAGGGCAAGAGTAGGGACCCCTGATGGTCTCTTGAGGTGACAAGATGCTTTCCAGTCAGGATACTTTTTAAACCATTTGGTAGAAGGGATTGCTGTCTCTGCAGTTCCTGGACGGGTTTGACTCTCTAAAAGTTGTCCGAATACATGTAGCCACGGATTTACACTGCGGCTCTTATTTTCTGTTTCATTCCTATTTATAACGGAACCTCTTTCCTCCCTTTTTTGATGCAGGAGACGAAAATCGATTGTGTCCGTGTCGCCACCAAAGGTAGGACTCTCTGCTCAGGGGTTGCAGTTCTCGAGTGTACACAGTAGAATTGTTTCTGAATGGCCACAATGTTGTGATGGACTTGTTTTTGAGGGATTTGTGTCTTATTTTGTCTGTCTTTGATTCATGATAAAGTGTGTCTTTGCATCTATGAACTCTTCAGTTTGCATGGCCATTTTAGGTGAGAATACTGACTTTCCAAAAAATAAAGTACTTCCTTTAACTAGCCCATAATGTCCCCAGACAAGCCTGCAAATAGCTCATGAAAAGTGCACGTTTGAAATTCAGATTTGACAGGTTTCATGACGTTATAGATTGTCTCAGCGCTACAGCTGTGGTACGTTAATAAAACGCATGCCGATGGATAACGTTGTAGCCCATTTGAGCGAAGCAGCTGTTTAAAGCTGTTTTCCGTATCTAGATTATCAAGCCTACTTCACCTTTTGCATTGCGGTTACTAGGACTGCCTCTTTAAAACAAGATGAATGCAGACAGACAGATGGACAGATTATGCAGCCTATAAGTATTTGTTTCATGAAGCTTTTCAAATCTAGCACATAGTTGCGCAGGGGCTTGCAAACAGTCCTGTTGCAAATCATTTAATTCGGGCATCTGCAGAAATCGTAGCATTAAAATGAGAGCGACTGAAATGGGCCCGAGCAGCTGTGGGACTGCAGAGTGTCACAAACACGGCAAAGCGGCGATGGCACAATGGGCCTCTGCTCTGATCACACGCAGCGCTGCTTTTGAATTTAACTGTGCACAGATGGTGTATAATCTATTTTCCTTGCTGCACACCATCTTTCTAATAGTGCCCGGGCTGTTCTATGCAAATGAAAGATGTTTTGTTCCAAACTTTTTTTTTTGTAGCTCAAACTTTTAGCTGCTAATCTTTACCACTCAACACTTCATCTGCAAGAATAGCCGTGTTTTAATCTGTGTGGCCCACTGTAGGTTTCCAAAAGAGGTTTGGGGTATTTGTTATATTCCATGTCAGTCAAGACGATTTTTTTTTTAAGTGTACTTAAGTAGCATCTGTTAAATGGATCATCGAAACTCTACGTTTTTGCAAATCATAAAAGTTCAAAATCCCCGAGGCCTTCTTTGTGTGTAAAACTGCAAATGAATAAATTAAAGAAAGGCTGAACTGAAAAAGATCAAGTTTCCTTTGAAATAGACATTTCAGTTTTTTTTGCCTACTTCCTTTGCCAAGGGGACTTTTAAAGGAGGTATTGCTTTTTTCTACAGGCCAGAACAGTCCCAGTGCCATGCTGCATGGATTAATGCAAAATCAGATATGAGCTCTGAAGACACGCTAATGATTTGTACATTTGGGGAAAAGGGGGCTTCCTTCATTCCTACTATCGGTTGCACAATGAGCAGCGCTCCTGTTTTCTCCGTCTTTGGCTTCAGGCTTTCTTTTTCTCCCTTTGCATGCTGGTCCGGAACACTTCCTTTGACCCTTAGCTGCCATTATTGCGACCCAGCTCACCACGCCCTACATCCGAATCGCACCGGCACCTGGCGACAACCAGCTCACAGGTTAGACTTTTTCTCAGCATCCACTTCTCCCAGTGTCTGCTCTCTGTAGAGCAGGGACCCTCAGAAGACATGCATGCATATGTTCTTGTGGGTGTTTAATCCACACGTGCTCAGAATTGATTGTTTCTAAATATTTTTTGAATAAATTTCTTCATCCAGTCAAGCGAGGATGCATGTGTGTTTGGAATGAAAACAGGATGCGTGTCCACGAGAACCTGACTGAAGATCCCTGCTACTTCTCCATCCCTGTGTCGGAGTCTGTCGATCAGCTCTCTCCTCTTTAGATAGGGCTTACGGCTCAATACACCGGCTCCTCACATTTGAGACAAATGTTCAGACGCGACCATTTTCCAGATTCTTTAGTTTTCTTTACTTGTCTGTTTTCTACTATTTCTAAAATTTCTCTGCCCAGCTCAAACACAGTAGAAGATAACACACTGAACAAGAGGTTGTGGACATGTAGACATCATTTAAAGTCAATTCATGTTGCTTCAGGTTAAAGATAATAAAATAGAAGTCCTCTGACTGACTGCCATCCCGTGTAATTGATCGCTGATTTACACCCAGTGTTTCCATTAGAGAGGAAAACTGCACTGTATCAGCTGGCGATGAATTTTTAATTCAGTTTTTTTACAGAATTAATATATCATGTCACCCTGTATTAATAAGCTTTTGTTCATTATGACAAAGGTGTTGGACTTGCAAACAAACTGAGTTACAATCAGAGATTCAGTCCCTGTTCACAAGATGACGTTCCAGTTTTTGTTCTCTTTGCAGGATGAGATGCCAGTTTAACTTGAAATAAATAAAAATGATACAATTAAAAGTTTAAAAAAATATATATGTAGCTATCCAAGACTTCTACAGGTCCTTACTTTTATCCTAAATCAAGGGGCAGCAGTACTATTAAACTTTTATTAGTTGTGTCTTATTAGTAAATGTGACTGGATTTACAAACAAATTCAGTTATGAATTGACTTCCAGGTGAAATTGTGTTTTGGCTGAGGAGCCAGTGTATTTGTTTCTGTGTGATCGCATGTTTTAAATGCACGCCAGTTCATATAAATGCTTTCGTCAGATTTCTACAACAGGTGAATGCAGTGGTAGGGAATTGCAGGTACTGGGACAGTGGGTAGTGTCCTTGTTAACGTTGTTGTCTTACAGTCCTGATTTACCTGTTTGAATAACTGTACTTACTGCTGTACAACAGGGTGTTTATCCTGCACTGTTACAGTAACCATACCGTGTTGTACGAATGGCTAAATTGTTATAATTTGCTTAGCTAACATTGTAAGTGACCTTGAACAAAGGCATCAGCTAAATAAGAAACAGTAAAAATATCAGAGCTCATATTATGCTCCAGGTTAATAAGAATGTGAACATGTGCAAAGCATTCAAAACACATTTTAAATATACGGGCACCAGATAAGCTGTTTGAAGCACCTACATTATGGAACGACACCTTCATAAGCGACACAAACGCTTGTGTCCTAATCTCTAGATTTGAATCTCATCACAAAATGCCTGTATAAGAGGCGTTATTGAAGTCTTATGTGAAACTCTTAAGCTAGTGTACAGTCATCCCTCGATTTACACACACATTACACACACGCACAATGCATTTTCACTAGGACGCCATTTGATTTTTAGTGCCATTTCTTGATTTCTCGATTCGGTGACTATATCTATAATTCTCAGTTCCTTTGTATAGTCTTCATTCTCAGAATAAAGTTGGACTGTAAATCTTGATCCGTACTTCCGTAGGACTGCAGAACATTCCTGATTCTTCAGCTGTCCTTAAACAACTAATTGCAGATGCTTAAAGGGCTCAGTTAAAATCTACAGATATGCTGTGGTCCTCTAGGACCAGAACTGAAGACCTGGGTCTGATCTCTGTCATTCGCAGACTGTAACTGGGAGCTCCAGCAGCAGAATAAATTGGATTCTTTCCACTAGCGTGGCAGGAAATTCAGTTGGGACTCGTGCCCCGCCTGTCCCACAGCATGTGTGAGGTCTCTGAGTAAATTGCCAGCGGTGGTGAGAGTCCTGTTTGCCGTTCCTGTTCGTTCCAGGCCTTTTACACAGCCTCGGCAACTGGCAGTGTGAAAGACGCAGGTCTGATATTGAGATATATGTTTCAGTTAGGCTGTTCCTACTGTTATTCAGTATCTGACTCTTGTCCATTTTGCATTGAGAAATACTTAACCCTTTAAAGTTCTTTAATAAATGACAGGTTATACAACCTGTTTGGGTAATAACTGAATAACTGCAGTATGAATGCAATGAAATGTATAATATTATAGTTTGTCGTGGCTAAATAAAAAAGCTGCATCTACAAAAATATGGGTTATGTTAACATAGTTTTCATTTGATGTCAGCAGCATGTGTGACACATCACAAGTGGCAAAGCAGCTGCACAATTCAGTTGTGGTCTTACAGGGGAACCTTCTGTGGCTCTGGAGTGTGTATACATATTGAGCTTTTAGTGAAATATACAGTACTGTGCAAAAGTCTTAGGTAGCTGTGGGAAAAATGCTATAAAGCGAGGATGGTTCCAAAAATAATTCCATGAATACTTATTAATCAATAAAGCTTCTAAAAAGTGCAGTAGACAAAAAAACCTTAATCAGATCAATATTTAGTGGGACCACCCTTTGCCTTTAAAACAGCATCAATTCTCTTATGCAAACTTGCATGCAGTTTAAGGTAGAGGTTGGTAGGTTCTTCCAAATATTTTGAGGACCTGGCCACAGTTCTTCTGCAGGCTTTGACTGTCTCTGCATGTCCTCCCAGACTGACTTGATGATGTTGAGATCAGGGCTCTGTGGGGACCATACCATCTGTTGCAGGATTCCTTCTTTTTGCTGAACATAGTTCTGTATGACTGAGATTGGGTGTTTGAGGTTATTCTCAGGCTGCAGAATGAATTTGGGACCAATCAGAAACTCCCTGATGGTAGATAAGAATCTACCTGTACTTCTCAACACACATTGAAGTTGCATGCCTAACACTTTTGCACAGTGCTGTATAATTTCGTTTTTTCGTGAAATACACACACACACACACACACACACACACACACACACACATATATATATATTTCAAAGATGTCCTGACAGTACATCCAGTAATTTTGAATTGAAAGCTTACCTTATACTTCTTATTGCTGATGAAACTAGGCAGTTAATATCAAGCCTCAAGGGGAATGATAGAGAAAATTTTAAGAAATTAAATTTAATTTTTGAAATTGATTTAATCCTACAGTGTACAATGCTTCTATTGTGCGTTCCGTTGCACACAGCAAAAACCAGTGTTTCGGTTAGTGAAAATTCCCTCCTTGTTCATGGTAGTAATTTGTACATAGGGTTATTTTATCTAATGGATTCTGTGGAGAAGTTCAGAGCCTCTGCATTTTCAGTCGAATGCATTTATTAAATGGCTTTGTCATTTGATTTATAACCTGTTTTCCTTTCCTTTGTATGATGAATCTGTCATTTTACTATTGGCAGTCCCATCTATAACACCATACTGAGTGAGGAAATTACGGGATGCATCATATGTTCCCGAGAATGTTCTAGTACAGAGATATGGGATTTCGTAGCTAAACACAATCGTATCAGTTTGTTTCAGCATCTGCCTCCTGAGTTCGTAAAATGCATCCATAAAATGAGTTATGTGTTCACGTGACTTCTGTGTGTGCACCCTGCCCTTCTATGTACCTGTCATGCCGCCTATCAGTCTAAATGCTGCAGTTGTAAATTCAATAACCCCCAGTCTGAATAAATGTGGAATCGAATGCAGTAAATGCCGCACCTTTTGAAATGAGGAAGCATGTTGTATATCTTTGGGAGCTATGAGTACCGTCTCATTATTTGACCAGGACAATGCTACATACAATTCACAAAAACAGCAAGACAGCCAATTCTCATTCTGCATTCAACAAACACGGTTAAACTCGATTAGCCACATGGAAAGTTCTGACCATATTTCTCAGCAGAGGGCCAGCTGTGACAGTTTCAGAAGGGCACCCTTATCTCAGTCCCTGAAACAGCAGATGCCTCTCCTTTCGAGTATTCGCTCTGTGGCATTTTCACCTTGAGGCTGCATTGCTTTGGAAATGGGATTGAAATGGGAGGAAATTGTAGAAAGGTTTGTGTGTGTGTGTGTGTGTGTGTGTGTGTGTGTGTGTGTGTGTGTGTTCTTTCGTCTTTTTTCCCCACTACTGTGGCAGCTGTTTGCTGCATTTTACAACCCCTTTACACAGCACTTCAGAGGGCGCAGATGAACCCCAAGCCGCACTGTTTCGTATTTAAAATAAGAGCAAGGGCAGAGTGCCTGAGAAGTAACAATGGAGCTGATGAAATGTTTGCATTATAATGGAATACATTTATTGCTCTGTGCAAAGCACATGTTTGTCGTCAACAAATTCATCCCAACTCAAGGCAACTAAAAATGCTGGCCAGAACAAAATGCTGTCAATGAGTGGTCCACCAACAAGGAGTTACAGCTCCAAAGTGTTCTGGTTTTCAGGACTATTCCTGCAGCAGGAAGTATTAAGCAGGAAGGTGACAACCTTTCCATTCTAACCGCTTTCCCTGTGTTTCTTCTGTTTTTGGATGTTTTAGGTCCTTGCAGTGCTGAACTATTTTTTTCTGCAGAAGGCATCATCACGATAGTTATACTTGTAAAGAAGATAGTTTTTCTCTTCCCTCCTTATTCTGTACCTTTGTCGCAGTGTTTACCACACTAGATCACCTTGACGGGCAATGGATGTTGTTAGACTTTGATCAAAAAGTGGCTTTTGGGCTGACAGAATGGATTCAGTCGGCCAAGCTTAAGAGCTGTCTATACTATTTTTCACTCCCAAACTCATCTGGTGTAGGAAAATGGATATTTCATTGGGCAGCAGGTAGACATTCCATCCCATTATACAGTAAACAACCAGAGCAAATTCCTTTCATTTCAAGGAGGGAAGCTTTTGGGCTGAAACATTGGTCGCTGCCAGATGTCGGCTATCTCATTTTAGCAGATATTAAACATGTGTCCCCACAACATGAATGCACATCACTGCCTACACTGTGAATAAATTTCTCGAACTGAGATTCTTCTCTCTGTCACTTGTCACGTGTGACCCATATTTGAATATCTACAGGCAGCCAAAAAAAAATTTGGAAAAAGTTTTGTGACACTCAATGAATTCCCTAAAGTCCCTCTCTCACTTTGTTTTCGGGGACTTACAAAAGGTAGGAAACTGAGAACAGGAAATGGGCTGAGTTGCTCCCTGTGAGGAAGACTGCAGGAGACAGACTGCTTCATGGGTGCTCCTGACCATCAGAACTGCCGTCAAGCTAAGAGAGGAGAAAAGGAAAATGAGAGGTTGTTGGGATTCAGCTGTGTATTTGGTTCAGTAACAGTCAATAACTAATTTGCCAGTGTCTAACTTGCCCTACAGGTGATGAAGCTCCACACACAGGTAGAGACTTTCCAAATGTGTAGAGTAGTAGTGTCCATAAGAAAAGCACCGGCCACCTGACCCTTAACAGACGTGCATCTCCTATGCATTATGGACATGCTGTTTTCCCTGGCAAAGTCTGTTTTGTGCTGATGTTTTCCAAAACGTTGATGTGAAAACTTGTGAAAGGTGTGAGACAATAAAACAAATAGAACTGCGAGTAAATATAAGTAGAGGCTGACGGGCTCTTTGGGAGAAGGATGTTGTTTATAAGTTTTTTTTTTAAACTCTGGCTTCTATTTTTGGAGTATTCTATCTCCCTCTTCTTTGCTGTCTCTACAAATCTATTTCTTTTTCTCTTACTGTCTTTCTCCTCTTTCTTCTGTTTTCTGTCGCACTGGGTCGCATGTTCTAGTTCGAGTTGCTTCCTACAGTATGACAGAATCTATAACTGGGGTTAATAAACAGAATTGCAACTTTTCAAAGGTAAATACGCTGCCACAAAATGCTGAATATCAGCTCCTGCTTTAATATTTGTTCAAATTAATTGGCAGTTTATTAGATGTGTTATGTTCTGTATTATTTTCTTGAGTCCATTGATTCAAATCTAAATTGCTTGAGTTTCTTGAGTTACTGCTAATGCAATTCAGTGATTTTTCTCAAGAATCAACTCTCATTCTATAAGTCCTTAAGGATATGCAAAGTGCATGTGACAGTGCAAGGACAGACTTCAGATATGAATAAATAAAGGTACTAAAGACTAGACATCATAAGTTCAAGGTGATTTTACACCTCGTTTTTGCACTCTTAGTCAGTAAGCTGAGGTCCCAATATCAGGAAATGCTCTTAAGGGGCAAATATATTAGAATGGAATTGCAGTGTGGAAGGTCAGGGTGCAGAGATGGTGCATGTAAGAAGCCCTTCTCATCCTTTCAGGAAAAATTGTGAAAATGGCCTGTTGGAAACTTCATATTCACTGTAGGTGCTGCCACACGGAAGCCAGATGCTGTGGAGCCTGAAAAGCAGACGGACCACACGGTGAAGATTGCCGGGGTTATTGCCGGCATCCTGCTCTTTGTCATCATCTTCCTTGGAGTGGTGCTGGTCATGAAGAAAAGGTAAGCCTCGCTGACCATTAAACACGGCAGCATAGCTAAATGAATACATGGTTTTATTTTCATACCGTGGACACGCTGCTGACATAGCATCAGTCCATGAAACAAAACATGGACTTTGGAAAAAAAAATTTCAATCCTATTCCATAAAAACATTTTTCAAAATTAAACTGTTGATTTTTTAAAAATCTTTTATTTTCTTTTTGCACATCTTTTTTAAATATTGAAACAACATTTGCAACTGAGCTGCCGCCTTCTAACAATATGCGGCAACTTGAAGATTCGCATAATTGTTAGGTTTCTGCTCAGACATCCACTAAGTAGCTAAATTACTAAAAGTAAATAATTTTTGTCAGCCTGAAAAATGAATACAGTTCAGGCCGACAACTGAAAAATGACTGCATCTCTTTCACATTTTTATTTATTTTTTTAACTGTTCCTAGTCTAAATGCCTCAGCATGAAGCGGTTTTTGCAGAAGGGTGCCTGGGAATACAAACAGTATGAACTGAAATGCCCACCTCACAAACGCCACGTTGTCAGGCATCAGTCGAACATGAAATATTTGATTGGATTGCATCAATAAGCCTCATTACACTGCTCACTGCAGTAATGTACTATACACAGTGGTAAATTAATCCCACCTTGTTCAACGTTCAAACAAATACCACTGTTTTAATGGCTGGAGAAAGAAAGAGATTTTTTTTTAACCTCTTTTCTGAGGCTTGTCTTATGAAGGAGGAGGAAAAATGGGAAGATAAGACAGAAAAATTGATGAAAGAATGTTTTTCAAAGAGGGGGCCTTGGGCATGTAGCTCCAGGCGAGTTTACATTAGCGGCAGACCCGTGTCAGAGAAAGCCCCCTGCTCCAAACAACCCAGCCCCAGGAAGCAACCTAGTGCAAATAAGACAACTTTTCTACACGCTGGTGACTGTGCAATAACACAATTAGACTTATTTGCCGTTTTGTAGAGTGCGGTTCACTTAATTCAAATCGCTTGATGCTGTGAATGGTGATAAAGCAGCCATACACAGAGCAAATAAAGATTTAATTTGAAATGTTACAAAAAATGATTATGCTGCATTGTTTTGCACTTTAAAGCTTTGTTTACTGCAATACTGGGGAAAAAAACCAAAGAAATCTGCCAAATGTGTATGCTTAAACTGGAATGAGGATCTTTTAAGTATTATACTGAATGTCACAAAAAAGTAGCTCTTGTTTTTAATGAACAAAGGTCAAAATTTAGGAGAAAAACAAAAAACAGCCACTGTTTTTCCTTAGTCAGTCCAATTCGTATCCATTGTTTTAGAAATTGATCTTATTAATTTAAATGTGTATGTGTAGTATGATTGTCTCTTTTAAAAATCTATCCAAAGGAGTTCTTTGTGATGTAACTGCATATGCAAACACACCTTTATATTACTTTTATTTTCTTAGAGTATATCTTTAGGTGCTAAAATATTTTTTGCACATAATTCAGTAACTGTACATTCCTTTTATTGGCATCCCTGTTTTTGGTTTGACATATAATTTGAAATGTCTTCATGATGCTTTCATAATGGCTTTCAGACCATGTTGTGAACATATTATGCATGTCGCAATTCTTATCACAGCTGACATTAAGCAGAATGAACCGCGACGTAACACAATCTTAGGATCAACTGAGAAACTGGACCACATGCAAAATAATGCTTTGTATGATAAAGTCTTTGTCACCTTTTGTGAGGTTTCAAAACTGACTCTGCATGTCGTGTTATAAAATGTTATGGTGCACAGTGGCACAGCAGGTAACACCGGTGCCTCACATCTTTTGGCCTGTGGATTTGGATGTGGGTTTGCATCTGGCTCTGTCAATGTAGAGCTTGCATGTTCTCCGAATGTCTGTGTGGGTTTTTACCCACAGTCCAAAGACATGCTCAGAAGAAGGCAATGCTAAATTGCGAAAATCGTGAGTGGTCACCAAGAGCTCATTTTGATTCAAAGTGCTTACTTTAAAATACCTATGACACTACTGCCGTACAGATGGTCTGTTAAAAAGTTTCAATTTATATGAAATTGGGAAAAAAAATGTGGAAACTTGACCAAATCATTTGGAATTTTGACCACACTTTCACAGCATACATTTTTTAAATACTTGTCTGGAGAAAGTTTGCCTTTCAGATTACTTTTTGATGTCAATACTTTTTAATGTTATTCGAGTTCATAAATGAAAAATGTATTTTTCCAGTTCTGCTTCGCATAAAGCTCAACCCGTGTGGAGTTTACTCATTCTCCCCATATCTGCATGGGTTTCCTCTGGGTGCTCTGGTTTCCTCCCGCTGTCCAAACACATGTGTTTTAGCTTAATTGGTGACTAAATTTCCAGTAATATGTGCATGGTTGAGTGAAGGTGTGCATCTGTGTGTGTGTGTGTGTGTGTGTGTGTGTGTGTGGCTACCCTGTGACTGACTGGTGTCCCGTCCAGGGTGGCTCCTTCCTAGCTTAGCATCCAGGGATTCAGAGATAGGCTCCAAACTGCTGTGGCCCTGAGAAGGGCTAGTGGATAAGGAAAGTGAGTGTTTCTGTTGACCTACTTGTGTCATTTTAGAGTTTTCCTCATTTAATGGTTTTACATGCACTCTCTTTTTACTGTGAAATATTTAGTAACACCTCTACACTGTCAGCTGACTTGTTCTCTGGTTTTCATTGGCCATTGTCCACTGTCAGTCACAGTCATGTTTACTTTAATAGTCACATGACTATGTGACTACTAGACTGTCAGATACTGTATAACATCTAAGCGACATTACATATGAGCAGTGTGTTAATACCATAATGCATTAAGATTTCTCTAGTCGTAGTTGACCAGTTACTTTGCTTGTGTGTCTAAACATCTACAAGTAGACTTGAGTTCTAGTAAGTTTGAAAATTCCAGTCAATTAATGTTATTTGACATGTTGATTAATATGCACCTGCCTTGCCGACTGGGGAGTGGGATGGTCAGTAGTACCAGTACACAGACATTTCATTTTTTGGATATAAGTTTTGCTTAATTTTGGTGAATTATCCATTTTCCATTTCCAAAACTGCAGTACCTAGGGTAATGTTACGACATATCATCTCTTATGATGCCATGAGTACTAATGTTTTGAAGTTAATTGCCTTTCATGTTAATTTAATGTTGGACATAACTCCTGAATACTGTAAATACATTTTCCTAATTTCATAACAACACTGGCCAGTTTTTTTTCCCACATTTGCTTACTAGTCCTTTTCCTCCTTATGACATGCCACTATATCACACTGGAGCAGGAGTCTGGTTATGTCTGGGTCCAATCTAAAGAGTTTACAGTCTGTACATCCATCTAAAAAAATTCCCTCTCTCCATTACTTACCTTTACTCAAAAATTTATCCTGGCTCCACACCCACCTGCATTTCAGACAGGCTTTATCATCCTTATCTGCCAAAGGACCTCAGTGTGCATGAACTCCCAGGTTCATGTACCTCCTCCTGCTGTAGTACTCTTGAGCACCATCCATACCCTGAACTGCTCCAGGAAAAAATTACCCAGCTCTATAAGTGGTAAATAATTGTAAAAGGAGCTCAACATTTTAACACACTTTGGAGAAAAGTGTCAACTACATGAATAAATAACAACTCGACATCTGCACTACTCCGATGTAGCAATTTTTTTAACCATTTATTAAAACAGTAACCCACTCTGTATGATTTGATTTGTTCAGAAGATGTGTAGATGCAGTAGTAACTAATAAAATGTATTGAAACAGCCACCATCACTGGGTATTTAAACACAATTTGAATCAAAGTAATTTTATATTTAATTAACGTTTTATCTGATACTATTATTCAAATAAATATGTGGGCAACCACTTTAACTTGAGGAATTACTGCATTATTATTATTATTATTATTATTAGTAGTAGTAGTAGTAGTAATAGTAGTAGTAGTAGTAGTCAACGTTACTAGTGGTTTATAACATTTAAAATTTTAATTTGCATCAAAATACTATAACAATATTTGCATTTTTGAAGTAAGAGTACTGGTACTTCATTGTAGTTTTTGAAAACTCTTTTTACCGCTGCTAATACCGTACATTTCAAATATTGCTGTGAATTTGATTTTTAGCTGCATCTAAGTGAATTTAACATTTGCCTTGTTAATATTTTTAAATAAATTAGGAAACCATGAAATTTCATTGGTAACTCAGATCAACCACTTTAGCAAAATTACTAGAGTGCCGATATAGAAAGAAAAAAAAGAGAATAAAATTAATCATTATTACAAAAAATGCAGTTACCACCAGGTTTGAATGCATTGGAATTGTCTACAACTTTTTCGTCGTCTTCTATTTGATGACGATTTGTTCTCATAGTTTTGTCTATACCTTGCACTTATTTAATGAGGAATTTTTGAAATATGCAAAATCTCAAAATACAAAAAATTTTAAGTGATTCGTTGTACTCTCAAGGGACATTAACCATGTCACTCTCTCCTTAACTCTGCCTACATTCTTTCAGCCTGTGAAGTACAATACAAGAAAGACCAGGGGTTTGGACCTACTTCGTGTTAATGTTGCAGATTCATACAGGCGCCCCTCAACTTTGCAGGTCAAACCATAGTCTGGTTTGCCTCAACACCATTAAAATACAACAGCCAGCAATCATCTGGATAGATAGGAAATGGTCATCAGAAACTCCGAGCGCTGCTTTGACCACAGGCTGGGAAACACCACTGTGGGAGAATATATGTGAGTTGAGGGCACAGGCTATATCATATTCAATGTGCATACCAGCATACCCATCAAAACCATGCACTCCTTCCTCATAAAAATCCCAAGGCCACAAGCAACCTTATTAATCAGAAGAAGAGAGCCTTCAGGGCAAGGGACAGGGAAGAAGGGAGAAGGGAACAGTACGAGAGTTGAGGCTGAGGATCAGAAAGAATAATGGCATCTACAAGAAGAAGGTAGAGAACAAGCTGAGACAGTATGGTGTATGGAAACGCCTGAGCAACATCAGTGGCTATAAGATGTTCATTGGCCGCACATCCCAGGGTGTCTCTGACAAGGCCAATGAGTTAAACCAGTTTAGTCAAACAGGTTTGACTAAATGCTTTACTCATTGCATCTCCAGCTTACACCTCTGGACATTCTGTACCGCCACAGCTCCTCTGTCCCTTCCCTCCATTTCACACCACCTCTCCTCTGTCAGCACTACAGCCTTCTCTGTCAGTCTCACTTCTCCTTCTACCACCAATCAGTCACCTTGTTCAGCCTCAAGATACAGCCTTTGCTCAGTTTCTGTTCATGCTGTACATCTCTGACTTCAGGGACAGGCAAGGAGATGAGTATAGAGGATTGGTGAAGGATTTTGTTTAGAGGTGCAAATGGAACTGAGTGCAGTTCAAGACTGAAAAGGCAGAAGTGTGGTGATGGACTTCAGATGGTCCAAGGGTCAACTGTGTTCAGTAACAGCCGGTGGTGCAGTTGGTGGGGATGTACAAGGGTCTGAGGCTTCACCCAGAAAAATAGGCTGAATTAGATTTGCAATACTGAGGCCCTATAGAAGAAGGGCCAGAGTCACCTTTACTTTCTGAGGAGGCTCAGTTCTTTTGGAGTATGCAGGTCACTATTGCCGATGTTCTACCAGTCTGCAGTAGTGGGTACAGTCTTCTATGCGGTTGTGTGCTGAGACGATGGCATTACTACAGGTGATGCCAACACACTGAATAAACTAATAAGGAAGCCTGACAGTTCCTAGAATTAATTATGACATATCTATCATAATTTGCTGCATCTGTAAGTAAATTGTACGAGAATCTAGAGGGTGACTGGATATTTTTAAGTCAGTATGAAAGTAACATTACTAATGACTTGTATTGAAGAATCTTTATAATAACATATCCTATTTATTTTGTTTCCCTGGTTGCCTTTGTGGCCAACTAGTCATCCACTTGTGTCGTCTGTAATCCATCCTGATATAGTACTATGTACATAAGTAATACAATGTATTTTTAAAACATATACAGCGTGAGCCAAGCATGGGGGAAGTTTTAAAGTTTGCACCATAGTGGTAATTATGTCTCTGATTTATGAGATTTCGCCTCGCGAGCTGATTTCCAGCAATGCAGTATACTCATAAGTAGGAGATACTTGTATTTTGAAAAGGTTTACTCAAAACTCCAAATGATTTTATGAAATTCCTGCACTCGAAATAAGGTGTAAATACAGTGGCATCACTACTGTGCAGCGTTGCCTGACAATCTGTATGGCGGTAGTGTCATAGGCACTCATAACATGTCATAATCTGATGTGTTATGGAACGTGACGTAAGGCATTGTCATATAAAATACTGCATGTGGCACAAATTCTTGTGTCAGCATGTTCTGAGATTTTACGAATGGCATGCTTACACCAGGTTATGATCATTTTTTGACGGCGCATGAAATGCATTGTTATATGTTCATAAGATGCACATGACATTATGAAAGCTTCCTAAAGACAATGTAAAGCACTTCCTCTTTATAATATTCTTAAAACTGATATCTTTCATTACGACACCTTACCTGCAATCCTCACCGTTGTCCAGAAAGACACATTAGGGACCCAGGCATGACCTGTTTTCAGCACTCACCTTACCCCCGCATTCACAAGTAACCCTCACTTAGGCCACCATGTCTGATTTTGTTCATTTATATTTTCAAACATTAATATTTTACTTTTCTTTCCTTCCATTCCATTTCCCCTCCTCCCCATCCCTTCCACCACTGCTTAAATCCTGCCACCACCCCACTCGGCAGAAGAACCTATCACTCCTACACTTACTACCTGTAAGTAACCACTTTGTGCAATACTAGTTTCCATGCTTTCCACCACACTTTTTTTCCATGCATGACTTCTTATTTCCTTTCCTTTTAAACCCTAACTGGAGAACACTCAATTTCAGCTTGAAATGGACGCATTTTAGGTTTTAAATTACTAAAAATGTCAGTTAGATGTATTAGTTTATTAGATATTCTTTAATGGAGCAGTAAGCCTTGATGCTTTGTAAAAATGTAATCCTTTCAATTGTTCCACACTTTCCAAAACAGAAGAAGGGTACATTTGTAAAAATATGGAACATCTAAACTGTATTGTTTTGAATACTTTAGATTTAGACATCTCTGGGCCTTGTTGAGTGTTGAAATTTAATTATGCAAATTGAAGACCTAGGAGTGATTCATTTTTTTTTTTATTTTATATTTACTGGGAAAAAAATGGATGTCATCCATGTGAATGTCTGCTATGAAAAAATGCCATGATCCATGGGACTGTCTACATACCGTAGTGTCATGCATTTCAGAAAATGAACATTGTACAATAAACTTTATATACCTAGTTCCTTATTCTTCACCTGCTCCACCTGGCCTATACCATCATTTTCAGTCTTCTTGACCTTGCCGTGATGCTGTCAGTGATCATCTAAGAGATCATATTTTCTCCTCATTTTTCATATTTATGGATCAGCTTTTCTTTTCTTTCTTTTTTTTGCATGTTCATGTTGGCAGCATGTGAAGCCCTTCACGCCATACAGTGGTGCTAAAAGCTCTCTTATTAGATATGCTCCGATTGAGTGCTATTTGTGGGCTTAAACCTGAGTATGATCCTATTCCTGCTCTGTGTAGTGCATCAGTAAGAACTGAGGCTCTAGTCAATATTTCATTTTCAATATTCTCTATTTAATATGTACATCTTGCTCCATTTGGAATAGCATACCTGGAGTTATAACATCCATTAATGTAGATATACTCATGTTATTCTGTTAAACTTGTTTTTCTCCTTATCCCCAAGAAAACAGGAAAAAAAATCTCACTGTTCCTTATTCATTCTGAGGGCAAAGCTTGGCAATGTATACAACTGTATGTTTTTGCAGTCCAGGTCCTTATAGATCATAGTTTGGTGACTGGAGATAGAGCAAATCAGAGCTTTCCTGATGTCACGTATCGCTTTCACACTGTTCACTGAAATGTAGAATATGGAGTTTTAGTTTTTTTTAATCTAGTTTAATTTTTAAACTTATGCCAGTGTAGTTGCAAGTTTGGCCACTCACCCAGAGACGGAAGACAACACAAAATACCAGTCTCTTTAAAAAAATTTACTATTTTTTTTGAAGGTTTTATTTTGACTGAAGCTTAAGTTAATATTACTTTATTAAAAATATGTAAAGTTATATTTAAGGTTTATACATAATTAATATGATAGGAAGTTCTGCAAATGGTGTTCTGGACCCCTTTGGAAAAGCAAATCAAAACCACTGACAAATGACTCAGCGAGTGCTCATTCATTCAAAATAGATCCTGACTTCCTATCTGTTTATAGTCAACTTTGTGAGGAGCAGAGAAATGCAAAATGTCTCAGTACAAACAAGAAAAAGCTGGATCCCTCACGAGTGCCTGAAAATTGATGCTCTCCGTTTCTCTGAGTGCATCCTTTCAAGCAAAAGTCGTAAACTCTACCATTTTCAAAAAGACAAGATAAGCCCATTTAACTGGCTGTGCTGACTGTGTGAAAATCTTAATTAAATCCATGTGGAACAAAAATCTAATTAATTGCAACAAGGACTGTGCATTTGTCTCACTGACAAACTGCATTCTGTAAGATGAGGAAGGGGGGAATAAAAAGGCAACTTGGCTCACGTTGGCGGAGCGCGGAAATGTGTGAGAGGTCATCGCTAGGCCACTGGTTCCTGGTGGCGGTGTTGTGTACGACTGAAAGAGGTTAATCGAAAGAGAAGCCTAAGCACCACATTGCAGGTAGCAAGGCAGCCGCCGTGCTTTTGTTGTAATTTTTTATTTTTTATTTTTTTTCCCCTCTAATTGATTGTTTGTGGTTTTCTAGGTAGCGCATAGTGTAATTAGACAGCCTTGTATTTAAGACTAGATGCAGCAGTTGCACGGAGTGGATCATAAAATTTTACAGTGGTTACCAGCTTGTGGAGCCTGTCAGAGGAAACAGGATTAATGATCTGTGTTAGGCGTGCTTTCAATTCATAATAAAACCAAAGGCCACACCGTCCGTGAGCCAAAAAATACAGATGTCAAGTCTCCAAACCTCTTACCGGCGTATAGGTGCTAAATCGGGGTCTTCTCCAAAGAAGCATTTGTAGAGGCACATTATTGGCTTAACTTTGCGATACGCGGTGTCTTATTTCTTGAATGTAGACGAAGAGTTCACGTTTTTCTTTGGATAAATCTCAAATGAATGCTTTAAGAAAAATTGATCAGTTTGTGTAATGGCCAGTTGAGCTTTTTGATGGGGAAAAAATCCACATATAAAGGAACCAGTTTCAGTCATTCACAAATGCAAAGACTGCATGATAAACACTGGTGGTCCTGTCCTTGGAACATGTAACTACCACCAGAGCCGATATTTGCCACATCTGCATATTTCATGAAAACGAGCAGTTGTTGCCTGTGCTGTATGTGTGCAGTTTGTGGAAACCTCTGAGTTTTCTGACAGCAAATAAAAGAAAAACAACAGGCACACTTTAAAGTAGTATCAATAAATCACATTAAACGTGTAGTTGTCTGAGATCATTCTCCACTCATCGGTTACGGAGACAAACCAACAATTTTGATACTAGGAGCATAATGACACTGGCCCTGAAAGAGTGATATTATAATGTTGGAGAAGAACTTTTCACAACTGTAACAGCTTGTAGTGCATTCTTAATACAGACCAGCATTCTCTTATGACTGTGATTTTGACCCTCTCGTAAATAACATCTTCCTTGTACATTTTTCAACAAACTGGATTCAGTCTTAATAGGGAACAGTTCAATTAGCTTATGAAGCCTGAGTTCTGTTTTTTTCTCTGAAAATGTATTTATTCTCTATCAAATGGTAACTTACACTGATACATTTTGCAGACACTTTTCTCTAAAATATACATCTCAGGGTATGCAAAAGTTCTTTCTCCAAGAGAAAGTTGACTAAGGTGATTACTGAAGCATAAGCTGGTATTCTTATGAACTTATGTAACTTAAGCAGCTGTTATGAAATGAAAATAAATTTGAATTTCAAAGAGATGTTTTTTCATACCACTCATTAATGGTGGAAGGGATTCAGCAGAGGACAGACAGAGTTCATTCCATCAAACTGGGGCCAAGACTGAGAAGTAGAGGTTTTTTGAATTAGGAGTAATTGTGAATGGGACCACCAACCAGCCATAGGTGGAGAAGCATAATGTTGTTGCTGGGGTGTAGAGAGTGATCAGATCCTGTTGGTAGTGCGGTGCAGATCTTTTTACTGTCTTCTAGGCTATAACCAGAATTTTGAACTTAATATGGGGATCTCCAGGAAGCCAATGGAAAGAGATACTAGACGAGAAGATGCATGGCAAGACTTTCATATGTAAATACAACAATCCTGTGATAGTAGAGTCTTGTTGATAGAGGCTCTAAGTCAAGACAGAAGAACGTTGCAGTGGTTCAGGAGAGATATCACCATATTCTGAACCAGGAGCTGAATACTGTGGGGTGTGAGGTACTGGCTGAGTCTACAACTGTTGAAGAAGTGATATCTGCAAGATTTAGTCAAGGTCCCAATTTTCTGGAAGAAGCAGAGACTACAGAAAATTGTTCTTCCCAAGCTTTTGACTGATGTGTAAGTGATAAGCAGTCAGGGAGAGCGCTCTCCATAGATGAAGAGAGTGGTGGAGAGACAAAAAATGTGGGTCCCGTAGAGGTAGTGGCTATATCTGTGTTGACTCAGGAGAAAGACTGGAAGAACTGTGTGTTGTCTGCATAATAGTGGTAGAAGAAGTCATGAGAAGTAATGACGGAGTGGTATAAATATGTTTGGAAAGATGTACCTGATAGGTAAGCCCGAAAGCAAATGCTTTTATACCACGTTTTAACAAAGGAAGGGGTTGGTAGTGGTTTAGTGTGTTCAATGCAGCAGAGAGGTCAAGAAGAATGAGAACTGAAGAAGAAAGGAGGCGGATCTTGCAGACTTAAGAGCTTCAGACACTATGAAGAAGGCAGCCTCAGTGGAGTGGCTGATCATGAATCCAGATTGATATCCATCATGGAGATTATTCTGCACAAGGAATGTAAATTATTGCACATTTAATAGGTCTATAAATCATTAGCCTTTAGTTTTCTATTTTAATTCTAGACTAAGTTTCTTCAACAGGAGACACATTTGCTGTTTTGAAAGCAGATAGGAAACAACCACTGGAGAATGAAATAAGTACAGCATTGCATGCTTAACTGTCACTATAAATTACAGAACACAGAGAAAATGCTCTGAGTAAAAGAGTTGTTTGTTCGCCGTGCATTTCAATATGCCCTCGGACATTATTTACACAAATAGTTTTATGTCACAAGTGGTAATTTATATTCAATAATGCTGGCCAATGAAATCCACAGCTGACAGTGAGGTGGTAAGAATAAATGCCACTTGATTTGTATAACAGAAAGTTAAAATGTGAAATTAAAAAAATCAAAAGAAACAATAATCAAAGTGCTCATGCCAAAAACTACTCGCAAAAGTAGAAATTTAAGTACAAGTAACAAAGTAAAAGTAATGCATTACTACCTGCTTATGATTAAAACAGTATATTAAAGCTGTTAAATTTGCTGGTAAACACTGGTAACTTCAGAACATTAAAAATCCTGATTCGAGTCTAAGTCATTTGATGTGACTAGTTTTTTCTACAAGATATTTTTTACTTCCCATGTCTGTGTGGCTTTCCTCTGGGTTCTCTGGTTTCCTCCCACAGTCCCAAGGGACGTGTTTCAGGTCAACTGGTGACACAGTGAGGTGACTGTGTGCATGTGTGGCTTCCCTGTGAAGGGCTGGCATCACATCCAGGGAATAGTTCCTAGCCAAGCACTCATTCATTT
The DNA here is from genome assembly GCA_900497675.1 of Arapaima gigas. NCBI lineage: Eukaryota > Metazoa > Chordata > Actinopteri > Osteoglossiformes > Osteoglossidae > Arapaima > Arapaima gigas. The sequence goes on along the minus strand of UFQX01000486.1, from coordinate 282,588 downwards.
CAAGGTATGCTTCAGCCTCCTGCAACCCTGTTCAGGACAAGTGGTTAAGGATGGATGGATGGGTGGGTGGGTGGATTTTCTTTTTTTTTACTTTTACTCAAGTAAATTTTTGTAGCACTGATTTTTACATTTTTTCTCTAACCATATTCATGCCATAGCCCATATTGTGCTGAATTTTGTCCTGAAGTGTAATCAAAACACCTTTGAATATTAAAAAGTATTAAGTGCAAACTGTTTGGACCCAGTTACAAATATCTAGTAATGTTCCATTTGCAAAGTTTCTACAAATTTACAGGGTTTATTAATGGAATTTCAAAATTCTGTGAAGGTTAGATTTTTTTCAGTCTTGCTGCATTTTGTTGATTAAGCACAACATTAGAGTCTCACATTGTGTAATATGTTTTTTTTCTGAACCTTTCCTGGATAATGATGGTCTGAGCAAATTAAAACATGATATCAGAGTATCTATTATGTATTATACCAAATGGCTAATAAAAGTATTATTTATGCCAATGTTAAAAATCCCATTCATTTATGGGGAAAAATAATGTCGAATGGATGTGATTTTGGAATCTCATTTCAGTGATTTTTCTATTTCCTCACAAATTCATTTTTAAAACTCGAATGCATTGCAATCCGTTTTTTACCCAATGGCAAAACAATTATGGTGAAAGTGCACAGCTGTGCTCCAACAATGCCAAGCCAGCTATTGATGCTGAGTTTAGCATCTTTGCAGCTTCTTTTTTGAATAAATTGAATGGGAAATAATTTCAGCAGAGAGATTGTCGAAGGAGTGCCGTCACTAAAGTGTATTCATGCTGCCAGTTTAATCCGAGACATAGGTGATTGTATATTTTTAGACATTATTTGAAATATATTAGCTCCCCGTATTGACTTGTTACCTTGTGAATTTTACACTTTAATTACATTTTCTTCACATGTGTTTTCTTAAATTTATTTCTTGCTAGTTTGAGTATGTGTGGCCTGTAGATGCTGAGTTGTTAGCTGGTAGGAAAATGCACTCAGACAAGGCATAGTTAAGAGTGTAGGACTGCTTTAGTTGTACTCACTTCCACTGTGTTTACAGCTTATATCTGGTATTCCTGGAGGTTGGTGAGCAGTGATGGGATGAACAACAACTGACCTTTTGGAATTCACAGAGACACCTTTTTTAAATGCTAGTTATTTTAAATTAGGCTAATTTTTAATGTAGCTTCATTTTTTTTTAATATATATTCAAATTTTTAAAAAAAAAGTCTTGCAAAGTGTTTTCATTTATTAAAGCTATATTTCTCATTTTTACAAAACATGACCTGAAAAGTTTATACTTCCTGGGATAACCAGTTACTGGATATTTTCTCCTCTTTTGTCACAGAATGCAGCCGTTTTATTTATGAAGTCTGCCAGAGTGGTCATCAAATGTACAGGTCACATGGTCCTGCTTTTTTTTTTTTTTTTGAAAAAATGGTAATACACACCTGCAATCTTGCGCTTTTATAGTGCTCCACCTGCTCCTTGCCGCAGGTCTCTGACAAAAGCTTCTGCAAAACATCAGAATTTATAGGTGAAAATAATAAATAAAACAGTTTTATGTGGCAGCTGTCTGGATGCAGTACTTCGCTCAAGGGTACATCGGTGTCCCTCCTTAGAAGTTTGGACCATCATGGCTCCTTCCAGCATCACCCTAGCTAGAACCTGGCTTATTTATGTTTTTTCCATCCAGAAACTTTTCCTCTTTGACTTTTCAAGCTGAATTTAGTTGATATGCAGGGTTCCAGGTGAACTTTCTTACCCGGGGGGTAAAGAAAGGAGATTAATATCTACATTAGATGTGACCAGGGCGGTAATATTAAGTATTCTTGGACAATGAAATCCAGACTGGAATAGAAATCACAGCAGATTGAATCTCTGGTGTAGTTTATATTGACCCCCCAGTTAATGGTGCATGTGGCAGTGGGGGCATCAGGGCTGGGCTGGAAATGTGAAGTTATGTTAGTAGCAAAAACGTTGTCCCCGTATATACCCTCAGCCCGCATATCAGGGCTCCCGTACAGTGAAAAACTGCTGCAACAACTTGTGAAAATGTGTAACAAAGTGAGTTTGTTCCCTTTTCAGTGAACCACAAGCAGACGTTTTAGACCTGCAAACCCAAAAATGACTTATTTTGGGTGAAATGAGGAGTCATCAGTTTTTGCCAGTTTCATGTGTTTATATTAATAATGTATGTTGGCTTATTTTATAATGTTTTGAAATTAGTTTTTCTTCTATTATTTGTTTTCTTAATTATACCAGGTTATTTAAAGTTCTATTCAGAGATGTGAACTCTCACGTTTCTTAGTGGTATCCCACTTAGTGGTGACATTTCATTTCGCTCTACATTTAAATGGCTGAGAAGGAGAAGAAAAGATTGATGTTGTCCCTTGGTTCTCTCTGAGGATTCTGGGTCACAATCAGAAATCTGCTACCTGTATATATTTTTTTCTATAACTTACTTATTAATTCAGTACAGTTGTATCTATGGCCCTAAGATGCAACAGACAGTTAAAAAAAAAACACATGGGTGATTTCCATCCACAGGTATCAGTGCAGAGCAGTGCAGTCATTCCACACAGCAACGAAAGCATGGACTAAACACTCATGGGAATGTTCAAGAACATTAAAGATCACAACAAACCGGTTTAACTATATGTACAGAATTTTTATTATGCTTAGTGCAAGGCAAAATGGGACAAGTATTTTGTAGTTCTTATATTGACAAGCGCAGCCAATCACAACTTTAGATCAATGTAATTGGCCCACATGGTGCAACATGGAGGGGGGGCTGTATAACCAAAACCACACTGATATGAATGAATAAACAGTGAAGCCATTAATAAGACTCTATCCAATCTTCTCCTGACTTATTCGGAGACTGAAACCCAGGCATGACACCTGATCCACAAGACACTTTTATAAGTGTACACACAAATTCCATATAAATAAAAAACAACTTTTTATTTAAAAAATTTATAATAATAATAATTATTATTATTGTTGTTGTTGTTGTTGTTGTTATTATAAAGGGCAGTAATAGTAGCAGTATACACTGCTTAAACAGGCAGTTCTTGTAATTAGTCTAATAACCCATCACACTTAACTATTATTGTCTATTTATTAGTAAGGCATTATTTGACATAAATTAATGGCTTAATTCTAGTGATTTGTTAATGACTTAGTCTTTTAAAAGAATTCTAAGCCATTTATTGTTTTTTTTAGGGCTTTCTTTTACTTTTGTAACTTTGGATACTTTCTTTCAACCTTTCTTGCTTTAGAGCTCACTGCTGTTATCACAGATTACAAACATAGAAACAGCCATGAGATTTTTGTGTCCACTTGCAGTCACATGGCTCTGACAGCTAAGACGCTCAGGAGAAACCAGACCCTGCGGGACTGTTTGCCTTGCATACATCGCACTTGATGTCCCTAAGGCGCATGTTTTGTTTGTTCTCATAAGTCAATTCTCTTAAGTGAGAGTTGACAGCTTGTTATGCAAGGGAAATCTGTGAATATATGTATATAGCCTTTTTATTTTATGTATCAATTCCCTCAACTGTTGGCAGGATTTCACAAAGACCAGCAATGACTGATGCACAGCCCATGTCACCAAGAAGTGAAAAACGAACAGAGGCCATTGTCCATTCGAACTCAGATGTTTCTCAGCAGGTGTCCCTTATTTACAAGCCCTTAGTTGCACAGCATGAGCATTCTGCAGGTGTGTGGCTTCTTCAGTCACACACGCTCATAAGTTTCACAAAGTCAGTCCAATTTGTCACTTGTCACTCCCCTCCCCATGTTTAACGTGTCCTGCCTCTTTGACTGTGTCACGTTATTAAGTGCTAGTTCCCCTGGGAAGCTTTTACGCTGTACTCTGACACATCCTTGCAGGGCTTCTGAGTCCAGCTGAATTATATTTTTCAGGGAATGTCCCGCATGTCATATTTCATTCCACTTGGCATCTGGGATGTACAGAAGGACAAGTTTGTAGCACCAGATATTGGGCATTAGGTGGCAAATGTGCTGTAAGTTTGGGATTTAAGCCTGACTTAACTAATTATTTCCTAAAATGATTTATAGTTCTGCACAGCAAAGCATAAGAGCCTCACAGAAACTGGGTATTTGGAACATCTTACTTTTTAAATTGTGCAACAGTTAATCCCCGATGGGATATTAAACAGCATCTTTTTGCTTACAGGTCTGTATCCTTAGCTATTATGTTAACTGTTGGCCTTTTAACATGTACAACATTTTCCACCTTAGTGGAATTTTGTTTCCTTTGCACAGCCTGATTAATTTTATGTATTTTTTGAAATCTATTCTGCAGTTGTGACAAAATCAGGGTGCTGCTGCTTCAGTCTTGTCATTCATCTCTGATTTTTCTTTTTCTTTTTTTGCACAGAACCAGTAGAGAAAACTTTGATGTTTATTTCCTTTATTCCTTGAGTCTGCCCTGTGTTTCACTCAGAGACATATCAAGTGCTGATGTTTGCAAAGAAGTGGGTTCTGTTTTTTTCCAGATCATAGCTGTGGCTTGGGAAAGCATTTCAGTTTTTTGGCTCACTGATGGATGAAGGGAAGACCAAAAAGGTTTAAAGCTGAAAAAAGCCACATAAATGAATTACATTATACCTTGATGGCAAGTGTGCAATATTGGAGATTGAGCCAAAGAAATAAAGTAATAAATTATATGCAGTGCATATCCTTATCATTACAGGCAAATTATACATAGTATATATCATGATGTACTACATGGCCAAAAACCTGTCCAAGAATAATTAAATTGGGCTGTTTTGGGAAAAAAAAAACAATACATTGGGTCCTCACCTTATGAACAATATTGGGACCAGAAGTCTTTTCATAACTCAAGTTGTTGATGAATTCCAGTAATACGTCACAGTCAGTAAATGATAATACTGATATCCCTCCATCCAGGACCTGTGAAAACCTCACACAAAGCTATAATGAATGAATAAACAGCATTTTCATTACGAGCTCATCTTAAGTAGGGTCACAGTATTTCAAAGCCTATCCTGGAACCATAGGATCTGATGCAGAGTAAAACACGAACAGGGCACCATTTCTACGCAGGACTTTTAATGATGTTTTGTTAACTTAATGCCACGTGCAACATTTGTCATCATTGCGCCAGTGCTATATTTTTACATTTTAACAACAGCCAATCTACATTGAAATGACAGAAAATGAAAATGTATTATCTTTGTAAATTCGCATTTAGCACTAGTTGGTGAATGATTTAAATATGTAGTGTTCATTGTCTTCTTATGAATCACCCGTATCACAGAGGCGAGGCACGAGCTGAATGGCGCCGGTCCCAATTCCCCTTCCTGCCAACTAATACTGGGACCCAGAAAGGCAGGTGACATTCAAAAGGCCAGTTTTTGAAAATGATTATAAGCCGTGAAGGAAATAAAATTAAAATACAATTAAAAATAAATCAAGGGGGAAACGGTATGTTTGTAAATTTGTAAGTCGAGCGTTCATAATGCGAGGGCTCAGTGCAATTTATTATTAAGTGCTGTGAGCGGGTGGATGGCGTAGATGCGGCGTGGATCTGAGATAAACGTGGTGGGCAGCTGTCCTCAGTGAGCGCCTGCCCAGGCGGATTGATAATCTGCTGCTGTCAGCCAAGGAACTACTGTGAAGCACAGGGAGAAAGCAAGACAACGCCTGATAGTTGGTTGGTAAACACAGTTATTCAACCTTTTGTGTTCCGCTTGAAGAGGAGGTGTCCACATTTTCTGTGTGTGTGTGTGTGTGTGTGTGTGTGTGTGTGTGTGTGTGTGTGTGTGTTGCAAATAAGAGCCCAGGTGGCTACCTCTCCCTCAGAGTCTGCCACAATACACTCTTTCAGAGTGTAGTTTGTATTTTTAAGTCCTGCGAAAAACAGGTGGGGAATATATTTAGGTGTCCTAAACTGCACTTTTCGTCTGTGCCTTTTGTATACTATAAAATGGCATTCAAAACTACATTCTACCTCTCGGAAATTTTTATTACATTATACAGTGTCGAATAGTGAATGTTAGAGGGGAAAGCGGAGAGACAGTAATGCTTTATAAACAAACTGGTCGTGAATTCTTTAAAAAAAGCTCCAATTTCAGTCTGGAAAAGGCTCAGGCAGCACCATTCTAAGTGTCAGCCGTGCTCTATATTTTATTCCTGCCCCTATTACCTCTAGAACAGATTGTCTTTGGAATATACTATATGTGTGAGTGAGAATGGCTTTTGAAAGCTGTCACTACCGTTTGGTATGCAGCCAAGGTTTACCCCTTTGTTGTTAAATGTTTACCCGAGACTTCTCTCTACACAGAAGTTGTGCTGACTGCACAAAATGCTTTGAATTTGGAAAGTAACAAGTGATACACCTTGAATATTTCCCAAGTGTGGATCAGTACATTTTACATTTTGCTCACCAGATATTTTTCAGTTGATCAGTAAGTTTTTGCAGACTTCCACTTATGTGGATGGTGAAGCACAATATAACAAAAACAATCTGAATATTATTATGATTGCTTAAGCTGGGTGTTTTGTTTTAGGACCTACCTCAGGTATAGAACCCTCTTGGTTTTATTTATGGCTTATTAAGTTTGCTAATGCTTGGGTTTTTGTTCCATTTTAGGCCAATTATTACTGGGGATATTGACAAATATCACTTTTAAAGCTCACGATGGTCACTGTTTGTGATTCGGTGACGGATTTTTGTAATAGGAGATTCTAGTAGCTCTTCATTAAACAGACTGACATGCCTGGACAAAGTGATCTCTGTCTACCACATTTACAGCATTGTCCTTCAGAGTTTCCTCATCCGAACACCTGTTTAAGATGAACGCATTTTGCTCACTACTTGGAAACAAGTGTAGAGTGGGTTTACAGCGATTATACCACAGTATCAAAATCACAAACAAGACACAAAAGCAAGGGGTTCACAAAGCGCTCAGAAACAAAAAGGCAGGATAGAGCTTGGAGAGCCAGGTAAGCAAGAGAACACTGGGTGAGATTTTTTGGGAACTATCTCCATTGACTTCCTTCTGAAGTTCTCCTTGATGGGTTGAGGCAAAGCTGGTGCATGGGGAGGAGGTGAGGCTGTGTGTTTTGGCTGTTGTTGAGGGGCACTCCTCCAGGGGTTTGTGACAGAATGTGAATGGCAGCCTATTTAATTTTTTATAGAACAGCAGCAAAGCAAACAGGACCAACCCACGGAATCCCACATTGTTATGAACATAGATAACTGAATCACTGCTTTCCAGACCATTAACTTCACATCTTTGATAAGTGTACGCCATTAAGGCCTCAGAAACAATAGCATGGAAATGAAAAACAAAGAATTCCAAACAAAAAGTTTCAAATTGCATCCACATGTTTTGCATAGTTCCAGCATCCTTTGTCATGATCTCTAAACTATATGGGACAAAGTACTTTGGCAAAACACGAAAAGCCGAGACCATTTGTCTGCTTGTGGTAAGTTGCAGAGTGCACACAATATGACAAGCTACATTAAATACCACTTTTGTCAGACAAATTTGGGGTAACAGCTAAACTATTAGCTTCCTGTCAGGACAGGAGAGCGAATGACTGCTTGAAGGCAGCAGGAACTACTGTTGCCAGATGGACTGGGGAGTGCGGGGAAATTTAATAAACCAGGCTGAATTGGAAAGAAGCGCTGGTGACAAGAGTGCTTGAGTAGCTTGAAGCTGTCTGCTGAAGAGGTTGCGGTGGGGAACAGCTCAGTGGTGACAGTGGGGTTTGAATAAGGCGGCCGTGAAGATCGGTGTTTAACTCGTGCAGGCAGGGGGTCGGGGTTTGCTATTATTGCCATCCACCCTCTCGGCTCAGGTAGCAGCCTGTGAACACCTGTGGACATGTGTAACCTCAACCCAAAGCTGAAAAAATGAAAGCAAAACAGCAGAAACGGGCCAAACAGGTTCACTACAATTTTGTTTTTTTTTGTTTTTTTTTTTGTTTTTTTTTGATAGCAGGTACCTTTAGAGAGGTTGCATTTTTCTACATTGTTGTGTGGCTTTTAAAGACTTCACTTGTTAATCTGAAAGCCAGTTGGTTCTGTAAGATGTTATTTTGCGAGATACTTTGGATATGTTTTATTCTTCCAAGTGTTATGCAGACAAATGGTTTAAATAAGCTTAGGTCCAAGAGCAGCCGTGCAACTGCAATTTTAGAACCAGCTGCACATTTTAATGGCTTTATTTGACACTTTAATTCACTTCTTTAATGAGAGGGGAGAATAGTTTGGTGGCAAATTTCAAATCAAGAATGCATCAGAATTTACACAAATAGAGATTTGGAAGATGAAAAGTGGCTGTATACTCTAAGCTGGTATTTTGCAAATGCCAAGTCTAGATTAGACTTTGGTGTTTGAAAGGGGATATTGGAACTTTGAACTTTTATTACTTTGGAAATCCTTCATAGTAATCTGGTTTTATTAATGGCAAATATGAGTTTGAAAAAAGCTTATAAAAAGGCTTAAGTGCACTAGAACTGTGCTTGAATTTATCTTACACTGAGAACCAGAAAGGACTGTTCTCCATTTAACTGAAGATTGCAGCATTGCTTACATTTGCATTTGTGCATTTGGCATGTACTCTTGTACAAAGTGACATACACCACTGGCTAAACAAATGTGTAACCTAACACAAACAGACTGAGTTTAGATACATATCATATATGGAGTGACAGTTTAGCTATGCTGACATCCTCTGAAAGATACTATAGATACAATTTTTTAAAATTTCTACTAAATTATATTGACAAATTTTCTTTTGCATATATCTCTTTAGTGATGCATGGTATTCATATGTAAATTTGCAAATTAAAAAAAGGTACACTTGTTCCTGGGGTTATGAATGGTTAAGTTTGCTTTTAATAACATTTTCTTCACATATCTACTGGAGAATTAAAGACAGAAACTGGAGAAAAGTGGCCTCAGTTCTTGACTTGCAAAATGTTCTGCGCCTTAGGATGAGAAGGGGTAATCCTACCCACGCTGTGCTAAGCAACCATAGGAAAGAGCTCACCACTCCTTGGGAGATGGATGAACAGTGGAAACAGCAATTTAATCAACTCTCCAACCTACTGGACATGCCCACTTACCAGAAGGGGGATTCTGCTGTTTCTGGTGGACTAAAGGCCATCACTGTTGCTGAAAGACTGAATTGAATCTTTGGGTCTGCCTGCTCAACCGGCTATCACCATGATCTTCTCCAGGGCAAGTGGAAAGAAACTGACTGCCTGACTGACTTTGTTTTCTATAGTTTTTGTTTGTACTCAGGTGAACACAGCCTGTATTTTCATGTCCAACCCACAGGTGACAGTAAAGTGCATCCAAATAGAATATAGTGATCTCTCGGTATCCAAGCATATTTATTGAAAACACATCCAATACTGATTTTTTTTAGATACCAAGTCCCTATTTCCCATTATTTTAAAATCAGAAAAAAAAATAATGTCCACCCATGATGTCAGCATGATAAAATACCATAAACACCAGCTACCTAATTAGAAAGCACTTAATGTTGACATTAAATTGCATGTTTATTAGGTGTAGTGCAGTTTGTGCAGTACAGGACATTTCACGTTAGCCCTCTCACAATGTCACTGCATTACACACAGGAGATGAGAAGGTGCATGCATGGGTTTTGCAGAAGGAGTTCAGTATTAAGAGATGTTAAATAAAGGGAATAAAGACATGTCAAAGTAACCTGTCACCTCCACCTCTTTGTTTCACCCAATAACCAGGATTTCCATAAACAGGTTCATTTAAAAAAAATGTAATAAATGTGGTGACGTGGTGCAAACGTGTTCAGACAAAGTGAAACGGGTGAAAACAGCTGATAATACCCGTGCGCGTCTTACTTCAGATAAATTTGTAGCACTACACAATATAGTTTGCTACAGTACATGCGTTATTCGTTTATTATAGTACACTGTCCCAATACTATACAGTATTTGTTTGCATATTTAATTTTTTTTTATTTGTGTTTTCATTTTTGTATTTATGGAGAAGTTTTAGATACAAATTTGTTATAGCTAAATTTTCCAAACAGATACCAATTTATAGTTTTTCATTTTCAAAAGCTATTATAGTGAAATTAAAATATGGAGAGAGCAGATCAGAAGAAGTTCTGTAATAGTATGAGGCCACCTTATAGGGGTAACAGTCAGCATAGAGGTCAGAGCCACTGCCTTAAACTCAAAAGACTCAGGTTTAAACCCCCACTTCTTGTTGTACTATTCTTGAGCAAGGTCCTTACCATGAGTCCTCCAGGGAAAATTACCCTGAGGTATAAATGGGTAAATAATGGTAAGTCACTTTGGAGAAAGGCGTCAGCTAGTGCTGTTGGCTTCCATGATGTTTACAGCTATTGTTTTTAATTTGCATTTAGCTGACAACTTTTCTCAGCAGTAACTTATGATGCCATATATACTCCACAGTATGGTACTTGCATGTATCTACCCACCAACACAATAGAGTGAGGTAACCACACATTCAGACACAAAGGACAAATTGGATTCAGCAACTCAAATGAAACACATGTTTGAAGGGGGGGAGGGCAACCATCCAAACAAGGGAAGAACTAGCAAATAGACTGAGCCAAATCTTACTGTTTATTGACAGTAAGAAGCCTTGCAACCTTTTTATTTATTATAACTGTACCTGAGAGTTTTGCCGAACCTGACCCACAAATAAACAGGATCTCTGTTGTAAACATTTACTGATTGTGACCTTGTAGTAAAAGTGACTTTAGAATTACAAACGAAAGAATCGAAAACACTGTTCCAGTCCCAGCTGTCTTTGTAATGCGAGGAGCCAGTGTACTAATAATGTCTGAAGAAAATCCTCAGTAAATGTTAAATACTGACCTAGCAAAAAGCTGAAAAATGTAGTATGGTAAATCTAACAAGGAGAGAGTCAGAGTCATTCTTTTTTGTATTCCAATTCAGACACTGGGACTGACTTTGACCTTCAGTGACTCAGAAGATAACGGAAAAGGACAGGCATTAATTTATTTATGTTTAACGTTCAGGTCTTTAGTCGTCCAGGAACCACTTCCCATCATAGACCCACTCTGCACCGCTGGGAATAGATGGAGGGCGTTGGCACGGTTGGTCTGGCATTGGACAGAATCGCATTCGCTTTCCCACCGCTGCTGTCCCAGTGTACTTTATGGTTGAGGGTAGTGAAATGTCACTAGATTCCTCTAATCTGAAGGAAGGAAATACTGGAGACCTATTCAAAATTTAACTAGGATAGGATGGGGTTGTGGTTGGTTCTCCTGGGCAACTGTCCAGTGCTTTTTTCCCCCTGTCTGAAAGACATTGAATGAGCATTTTGTTTTGAATGTTGGTTTGTTGGTGTAGCCAGCGCCCATGCCAACATGGGCGGAAGCTAGGGTCACCCACGTGGGGGTCCATTTTCAGTTCATATCACCTTGGAGTGTGCCTCTGACAAAGCTCCCCATTCATTTTTTATTGGCACCCTCAAACGGAAATGAGTTTAACTCCATACTTAAAAGGTCTTCATTGAGACTAAAAATAGAGAGCCATTTGTGTGTTTTTTGGAGAGGGGTTGACATTGTCCTTTTTACATTTCTCTCTGATGGTTTTAGTGAACAAAACACATTTTCGAAGAGTTAGTTTTATGTGTATTGAAGGTAAAATAAGAGATTTTTAAAATGGATAAGTGAGACTGTTTTAATAAAATGGAAGGGAGGTCTAAATTAGAAAGTAAGGCTTTGAGGTGAAGTCCTTGATAAAAGCTTCAAACCTAAACTGTCTCCATTAAACATAACAAGTGACTTTTCCTGTGTACAGAAGACAACAACTCCGCTGTCTGTCTGGGTGCTCCATATTTCCCTCCTAATTTTAAGTAAGTAGCTTAAGCTGCACCTCCCAAAAGCAGCAAAACAAAAAGATCTCCAAGGAAAAGAGACGTACAGAGTGGTGCACTAACCTTCCTCCTTGGCCCTAGAAAGCTGTATCTGGAGTGTCTTAAAGAGACACAAACAGGTCGGCAGTGCTGCATCCCATCAGGCCGAAACATCTCATGGCTGGAAATCTTTATGAATCTCCCTTTTTTTCTTTATCACTGTATTCTCCCAAGGTGGGACCAAGTATCAAGCACCCCCCACCCCAAAGTGTGAGCATCATTCAGGTTCATTGCCATTATTTAGGTTCCAGGAGCACTTTTGTGCCTATTCATTGCACTTGCTGTGGCTTCATTTTAACTTCAATTCTCCCTCCTCTGTCTAACACCAGTTGAGTCATATGTCAATATTACTATTAGTAATAAAAACAGTAGTACCATTATTAATAACTATAATAATACCTTTTTTGGTGTTGCTGTTGCTTTTCTGATCCTGTCTTCATTTCTCTGTTTTACTGAGGACTATTGCTAATATTATATTAAAAATTATAATAATGATATATATTTTGTTAAGGAAAAAGAGTGTTCAGTATAAAGGGGGAAAAATTCCTGTTGCGCACTGCAAAGGCATGAACAAGGAAGCGTTATGTCACTGTCCCATCGTGTGTCGAATGAAGGAAGTTGGCAAAGAAGCGCAAGGAGACACTGAGCAGCACCCGGCAGGAGATGACGGTGATGGTCAACTCCATGGACAAGAGCTACACGGAGCAGGGCACCAACTGTGATGAGGCCATCTCTTTCATGGACACACACAACATTAACGGTCGAGGTGAGCGTCCGATTCTCAATGCTTAATCTTTACCGTTGTGTGGAACACGACCGGAACCAAGATTATGCCCCGACTGTCTTCTCTGAAACAAACACTTGTGGGATCACCATCCCTTGTAGTATCACTCTAAAGACCTGACGTGATGGCCACGAGTTCATTTGAAAATGAAAAATGAGAAAATTCACACAAACAGACCTTAGACAACTGTAACATCTCACCCTTATTATGCAGAACAATCCAGAGTTCTTCTAGAGAATCTATAGTAAGGAAATTGTAATGGAAATCATAACCAGAATATAATTTTTTTTTATCACCAAATGTATATACTTGTGGTAGTACATATTTCTGTGTAATTCTGCTCTGTCTGGCAGTAAAAAAACACCCTCTGTACCAGCCTAACTGCATAGGGTTCAATTCCTCAAATCTTCTTTATCAAATCTTCTTCTGGGCTTTTTTGCATTATCAAGCCTGAAAATAACCTTTTTTCCTCACTCTTAGAGTTTAACTCTGACCACGGTCAAGCCGCTGACCTTCGGGACATGCGGACACAAGTTTGCTGTGCAAACTAAAGTGTCTGCAGATGTAATTACAACCCTCTGCTGGTCAGCATGCTGGGTTAGCCGGGCCCTGCCCTGTCCTGCACCCTTATGACTCTCTTTATAATGTGCATTTAAATGCATACAGTACACATAATGAATTAAATGTTATTGCAGACAAGATATCTTCCTCACAAAGATAACTATTTTAATGTTTAGTTTTCCTTTTAACAAGTCAACATATTCACATGGTAAAACTGGCTGGGATGTACAATCTAAACAGTAACTACTGAACTTGAATTTAATAACAGCGACGCATATGAATCTGGTGTTAAAATGAGTGTGTCCAAAATATTACGTTTTATCAATGAGAATCAATGAGGAAACAATAGTTTCCTTGATAAAGTATAAATATTGCAGGACTTTATGAGTGGCAGGTTAACAGGATTCTGTATTTTAAAGTCCAAGTTACAATCCAGTGTAAATAAACATGCTCTGGAATAAAAGATGGTCTGGCTGGTGACAGACGGTTTTTGAACATAACAATATTCCGCTGTCTAGCTGTACGAGCTCATACACTGACACCACGGCCACTGTAGATTCATCGACTGTTTCGAAGTATGACATCCATCCAATTATCCATGACAACTTCATGTTTTCTATTCTATCATTATACATGTTTATTAGAAGTAATATATACAATTTATGTTTATTATTCATTTAGTGGCCTGATGCTTTTCTCCAAAGCTACTTCAAATGTTAAGTTATTTATAATTATTTATTCATTTATGCAGCAGGTACTATAACAGGAGGTGGGATTCAAGCCGGTGTCCTTTCTGTGCTCTAACCTCTATGTCCTCTGCTGTCACTTTAAATGCACAGTACATGTAAATGTACAGTAAATGTACAGTATGCATTTTTGGTTCAGTTTCTTCTTAGATGGCGCTATGATTTTCCAGCCTATTCCTGCTTTTAAAACTGGTTCTGTTGCTTCTAACTAGTTCTTAGTTTTCTATAACTGCATTTTGGTTCCATTTCATGTAAATGGACATGTTGTCTCAGAGTTCTTAACAAAGAAAGTAGAATTAACAGAGCAATCACATTGAACTGGGATCTGGGTTTGGACCCAGGTTGGACTCCGGTTTGGAGAAGAGGAATTGCTTTTCTCACCAACTGTGTGTGTGTGACTGTTGCCCTGCAACAGACTGGTGTTCCATCCAGACATACCCTGTCTTGCCTAGTGCCCTAAGCTCCTGAAAAAGGCTCCAGACCACTGGGACCCAGCACTGGACAGCTGTAGAAGAATTAATTAAATATTGTTAACAGCAATCTGTCACTAGTAAACCACACAAACATTTAATTTCCAAACCATAATTTCTACAGCTTATATATATACACACACACACACACACACACACACACATATATATATATATTAGTTTATTTTTATTTATTTTATATATGCCTCAGTTTACAAAAGCAATTAGGACAAGAAGTCATAACTGAGAATTGCTAGTAACTCAGGCCTACAAAAAAAGCCAAATTTTCCCATGACAAAGAGCAGCCAGATATGTAAAAAGACACTGCCATCTCATCTTGATTCTAAAGTGCTCCTTGCTTGATCTTTTGTCCTTCTGCAAAGCTGTATCTTCACCGTCATCATTCACCATGAAGACTAACACCCTCAGCACGTCCGTCCCAACTTCCTACTACCAAGGTATGAAGCACATCTCTTCTATATCACACTCATTTTTGTTTTTCTGCTTAAAACTTTCAGAATTTGAGGCTCAGGGAAATCATACTTTTGAATCACGCTGGTAAAACTGACCACCTCACTGCTCTTCTTGTTGTTAGTTCAACTCTTTGTCCAGAACTGACAGCTGGTTATTCAAACCTCTGCATCTGGAAGCAGATACACAATGTGAATATTATCAGCTGCTCAGAAGTAAGCTTGCAGCATTTAGTCTCATTCTTTGACGCCAAACGTGGGTTCCTCCTACTTCTAACCAGCCTGATTCTGCTGTTAGAAGTGCACTAGTATTTCTTCTCCGTCATACAAGAGAATAGAGCTGCGGTGTGTTTTGGGCATTGTACCTAATGATCAATATAATAGAAACAGTGTTTGATATGTTAATATAGTGTGTACGCTTGTCATTTATGAAATGAAAGTAAAAGTGTTTTTATATGAAAAAACATTTGTCTAGCTTTTCTGATGGATTTTTTTTTGCCATTTCATTTTACTGTAATGTTTCTTAGAAAGGCAAAATGACCCATTTATTTACTCTGATGTTCTTTTTCTTTGTAAACAACCAATCCTTCACTGGTTTTGGGGTGTGGGCAGATCCCTTTGTGCCAACTGCTATCTTAGGTGAGGAAATCCTTCTTGTTTTCACACTGCCTACCTTATGCAATGAGACCAAATGGGAGCTGTGTACTTGCACTAGTGACAATGTGCTGAGCTGTAGGTGTCAATGCAGGGTGGGGGTTTGTTTGGCTGGTTTTGGATGGCTTCCTCACTTCCATACCTGCCTGCTTCCTCTACCTCTGTGGGTTTAGGGTTCGCCCAGGCTCAGGCTGGCTTCACTCCATCCCATCCGCATTCCGTGTCGTGCGTGTGATGTCACGTATGTCTATGACCTCTCATATGCATGGACAGACAATGTGGAATGGATGAGTGGGGGTCGGGGGGACTGGTATGAATGGCGCCAGCGGCTTCCCCGCTACACCAACAACCTGTTTGTGCCACAGACTCGGTTTCCCTAGAGCAAACACCCCTAACAACTAAGGGGGCGCAGCGGCCTTGCCTCTGTGAAACAGAGAACATGCGTCTGGTGCAAACACCACCAGGCACTTTCTCAGATTCACATTTCTTCCTTGTGAAATATTTTTAAACGCTGTTTCCAATGACTTCTACTCAGCTTTTTTTTTGTCCTTTTTGCTGAAGTCTTTTTGTCAGTGGTTCTGAGTGGTTTTTCTCTAGTAAAATGGAGTATGTAGACTTTTTTTCCATAAAATTATTATATGCTTATAGAAATATTAAAATGACACTGAGCATATTACCACAAAACTGTGAACAGTTTAATAGCACAAATAAACCTTTTTATAAGGTTAATGTATGGCTAAGGGCCTGAAACACTCTTGCATGTGTGACACAATATAATTACAAGGAGTTAGTATTTGACCGAGACAAAATTACGCACCTTCCACTTGAGTATTAGGTTTTTAAAGAAAGTCACTAGCACATAGTCCTCATTTCCAGATATTTTCAAATTATGTTTAATAAATGCAGATCTTGGCAAAAGTCTTTTGGAAAGTTTAAGACTTTGTATTTATAACCAGTAAAATGTTTTACAAAAGATGTTTTATTTTGTCAGTAAAGACTGAAATAATTTAAATACCTAATCCGGTTCTCCAACGCTAACATCCCAGCTCGACTGGAGAACTACCGACTTTCTGCTGCTAGTCCCATAGGTGTCACCGTACTGACTTCATAAATAATTAGAAGAAAAAAAACCAGAAAGCAGATGATATTCCCTAAAGTAGTTAATGCAGAAAACTGTGCAGGTGGTCATGCTATACTGTTGCTTATACCCTTCTTTCCTTTCTCTCCTCCTTTTTTCTTCACATTAACCTGTTATATCTTCTTAAAAAGTGCCTATTAATGGTAAGTCTCCAGTCGGCCCTTTGGGAGGAGAAGGTTGTGTGCTTCATGGACAAGGCTGCTTCCTGATGTTTGTTTACCTGCATGACAGCTGACACAGCATTTCACACTCACTGCCCCGTGAAGCCATTAGCTAGCATGGCAAGTCGAGTGACCCCAGCGACTCACATGTACATGGTCTTTAGACGCATCTGACCTTCTTTGCTTTCTACCATTCTGTTTCGTCTGCTGTCACAACCCACCTCCTTGTTTGTGTGCACCATCCTCATCCGCCGCCGTTTAGTACATTTGTGCAACTCAGTTTAGCTGTCGGTGTAACTTTCTGAGTGATTGTGTCCACTCAGAAGTCAGCCAGAGGGCGTCATAACTAAATGCTATTTTTATATTTTAGCATATCAGCAAAAGAATGTTTTTTTTTGTTATAACTGTAAATATGTGAAACCCCCCCCCCCAGTTAAAATGTATGTTTTTTTCTGCGCCATTTTCTGTGCATTATGGTTTTCATTCATCTGTACGATATTCTGTTTCTGCAACTCACATAAACGGAGAAAATATCATCACATGCTTTTTAATCGATTAGTAGCACCATGTATTGTCAATGAAGTACTGTGCTATTTACTGGCAGAGTAAATCACTTCGTGTTTTCCTCATTTAGTTTCCGTATCCATTGTAGTAAAAAGTAACATTGTCTCATATCCCATATACATCTCACTAGTAAAGAGTCCACCACAGTTGTGTTTTTTTTTTTTTTTTTTTTTTTTTTTTTTTT
>UFQX01000486.1:237742-264831 GCA_900497675.1 Arapaima gigas | reverse complement strand
TTTTTTTTTTTTTTTTTTTTTTTTTTTTTTTTTTTTTTTTTGCTGGTTGTCCTGAGAATATGACGGCGCCTTATGTTTAGGGTGTCTTTCAATTGTTTTCTGGCTGCCCTGCAGACGAGAACCAGACGATGACCAGTGACACCAGCAGCCTGGTGCAGTCCCACAGCCACTCGTACAAGAAACGCGAGGCTGCTGACGTGCCCTACCAGACAGGCCAGCTACACCCTGCCATCCGTGTGGCTGACCTGCTGCAACACATTACGCAGATGAAGTGTTCGGAGGGCTACGGCTTCAAAGAAGAGTACGAGGTGAGTCCCCAGAGGTCAGCTGCAAAATCACATCTGCAGGGCCACATACAAAGCAGGGGTTATATGGACAATGTAGAACTTTTACTTTGTCCAAAGTGACTTACAGTGTTGCACAAGCAAATTTACAATGATTTACCTATTTTGCCAAACAATTGAGGGTAAGCAACTTCGTCAAGAGTACTTCCACATCAGTGGGATCCAAACCAGGGAACCATCCCCAGCTCTTGGCTCATGCCTGACAGAACAATGGGCAGATGATATCTTCTACGTCTAAACTGTATTAACGTCCTTCTCATGCTGCGGGCTCCCTTTTAGGGTCATGACTGGCATAGTTCAAATTAAAAATGTGGTTCAAACTGTAGCACAGTCTTTAACCCTAGTAAAATTGCTCCTGTGGTCTTTTTCATTTTGGTTTCATCCATTTATCCATTAGTTTTCCTTTAACCCATGATGTTACATTTCCCTCTTACTTCAGCTTGTACTTCAAATTTGACTCTCCATGCAAAATATGGCAAATACACTAACTTAGGTTTTGCGTTTTTTTCACGCAAAATATGGATATTGTCATCAGATGTCATCTGCCTGGTGTTTTGTGCAACTTGCCTGTAATTTGGTGCTGGAACTAACTACTGTATCATGCGAACTTGTAATCTAAACCAAATTGTAGAGTGACAGTTTTTTCTTAATCTTGCAAATGGTCAATATACTACACATTTGTATAAGACTTAGTTAATGAGGAATACATTCATGAAAGTGTTCAGTTCTTTTTGAGCGACCCTGCATTGTGAAAATTAGCCCTATAAGTGTCAAAATTTCTCTCCACTATCTGGGACAGCACTAGAGGATGTAGGTAATTTGGTCATTTCTATTAAAAATGTGAACGGTTTAATCCTACCCCTTGTCTAAACATTACTGAAGCAATATTTAAGCTCTGTATGAACAGCAGGAACTGAGAATCTCTGTTATTAAGAAAGCTGCGGTTGAAATGAGGCAAAGTTCAAATTTCCCTCATTTTCAGGAGCCCATGTGGCCTGCGTGCCTCTGTATACAAATTGTGTGATTTCATGCCTCAATAACATCAGCTAACATCTGTGTGAGAAATGAGTTCCCATCCATAGTTCTCTTCATCGCTGAAACACAAGGGGAAAATGAAACAAATGCGACCAGTCGTAATGCTCTGTTCATGCAAGCGCAGGCTCACAGTCTGGGTCTTCCCTCAGGGCTTAGTTCATTATGGATAGATATTTTAAGGCTTGGGTTACTGTGGTGCAATAATATCACCACTTAAACATACAGTGTGGCAAATAAGTGATGTCCTTTTTCAAAGCACTTTGACTGTCATCTGAAAACCTGAATAGGAAACTGTGGATGTGGCGCTCATTAGCGACCGGATACCCGCTTTATGATGCGGTTCCTGTTGTTTCTACCTGTTTAATGACCTTTCAAAGGACTTTGGCAGGGAACCCAGGCAAACACAGAAATGACATGAATTTTCAGATTGAGTTGGATTCCAGCTTACGCCCAAAAAGGCCTCACGCAAGCTACGCATTGTATTCTGTATGCGTGCTTTTTATTTCAGTCACGTGGGCGTTTTGTTGCATTGTCACCTTTTTTAGCTCACAGTTAAAGAGTAAGCACAAAATATTCAAGCACGGCAATATAGTGGATCTGTTAACCTTGAAAACTGTATCATGCACAGTAGGTATTCAGGCATGGGATTCAGTGTTGTGATTCTTGTAATGAATTTAAATTCTGAAAATTACAGATTTTTTTTCTTTGAATTTATAATGGTGCAAATAATTGGCAGTGGATCATTCATTGGTTGCTCTTTCTGTGTTTAATGCACCAGAACAACTTGGCCTGTATAAAATGACTAACAATATATAATTTGTTTCCTTTTTTCCTTTATGTTGGCAAATTAAAATTAGCAGGTGGATCCAGTAGTATGATGATTATTCAGTTGTTTAGCCAATGCTTTTCTTTGAAGCAGCTTACACATTTAAGCTTCTTATAACTGTTTGCAGTAACATTACTGTGGAACTCACATTAGTGTTTGTACTATAGGTCCCTCTTGTTACGAACATTTGATATGAGAATTTTCAAGGGTTCAATCATTAGGAACTTTTTTTGGCATTTTTTTACCTTTCTATTTTCTAAAATTTCTGCCTGTTGCAAAGTGAAGATCAACTGTGTTTCCTTGTGCCGCCATTAGTTGGAAACAAAACATTCTTGGACAGAATAGAAACAGTGGGCACGGGGGACCCAGTTTATTAAAGTACACAATGTTTACAGCGATTTAAAACTCGCATCTAGTATTCCTGAGTGCCGGGGATCAATAACCGATCAACAGTAATAAGATGTGGAATGTGGCACGTTTGTGTAATGAATCAGTTAATGACCTGCATTTGGAAAGTATGTCCTCTTATTTATCCAGTCATTTTAAATTAGCTTTAATTTAAATGTAGCTGAAAGAGACAGCGCCGAAAAAGCTGACATTTTTTTTGAGTAATGTTAAAGGTTTCAGTTTCATTTGTAACATACCACGAAGTTAATAAAAAAACAAATAAAATGTTACACTGGTGTAGTGGTGTCACATGCAGGATGCACCCTGATTCGTGCTGAATGTGTCTGGGACACAGCAGACTATTGTGACTGTATTGGATAAATGGTGAATGGATGGAATTAAGCAGCGTTTTTAATAAGTGGAGGAAAGTCTGTTTTACTCGGCTTTAACTGACTGCAACTGAGCGATAAACGGGGTTTAGCAGTTATAAACTAGTTGAGTTACAAACAGATTTCTGGTCACATTTGTGTTCATAAATTGAAGAGCTAGTAAATATAGTTCAGCTATGTTTAGGTCATTAAATACAATCTAATGGTATTTTTTTAACTTTTCCAAATATTTTCTTAGCAAAATGTTTTGTCATGCTGTGTGATCACACAAATATGCCACAAAAACATTAAAAAAACTGTTAAATATGTATAGTTTTTCTTATACAATTTACACAGTTACCAAAGGAACATTTGTTTACACTTGTAGAATATATAACAAGTGTCTGATAGAAATCCTTTTTTAAATGTGAGATGTTTACAGAACATTTTTTATTTAGCACGTCTGAATATTGCAACAGCATAAAATGACTCTCTTTGAACTATAAATTCTGTCTAAATGTCTTGATAATCTGAAGTGAATTCATTTAGATGTAGCCTTACATTGGGGGGGGGGGCTAAATGTATATTTAATCTGATGATAGTGACAGAAAAAATAATCATAACCACTGCGGAGATTTTCTATGAACACAGCAGTTCAAGTGGATCTGTAACATGTTCGAGCAAGGTTATTTTCAGAGGGAAGGAGAATGTGACCTTTATTTAAGGAAACTTCAAAGCATTTGTTCTTTGGAATATAAATTTACATCAGTTTGTTTTCAATGTCATAGTGTTTGCCTTGTGCTGAGATGAATAGTGTGGTGTGAACAGAAGAGTATCTGTTATATCAGTTATTTCCAAAACCTTACATTTAATGCATTCAAGGCTGAGCTAGTGCCGTCAGACACATGAAAGGATACCAGGCAAGGTGGATTGCTGAGATACAGACTGAGCACAATTTTCTGGGGTTAACCCTACATGTGGAAGTGTGTATTTTCCTACACCACTTGTTTTAGTGTGTCTTAAGTCGCAAGGGCCTCTGCATGAAAGGAACTTGCGCTACACCTGAGTGAAACCCAAAAGCATATCAACTCATCAAGAGTTACTTTGAATTGTCAGAACAATAAATTCTGTGTTGTTTATTTGGAATGGCTGGTTTTTGTTTCCGCTGAGCCTTGCCAAACAGGGACACTGGCTTGACTTTGAGGAACGTTAGAAATAGCTACCTATGAAATAAGAAAGATAATACAGTATTAATAAATATCACCAGATTGTTGCTTGGGGCAGGTAAAAAGGTCACTAACCCACAGTTCCACTAATCTAATGGTAATCCCTTTTGTTGTCTGGTTGTCTGCTGGTTTCAGAAGACAAGAAGGTCCTGCTAATCCTCGTTCTGTGAAGTGGGTTTTGCTGCTGCGTCCCAAAGCTGTTGTACGCCACCCAGACATTCATTATAGGAATTAGACTGCAGACCCAAAGAATGCCTCAAGCTGCCTTTCAGCTATTTTGAATTTCCTTCCTTCTCTGTTGCTTTGAGACCAACTTTGACATTCATATTGCATATTCATCTTTTTAAAGCTAAAATAGAAGTCAGGTTTGTGAACAACCAACTTCTGGAACGCTTTACAGTTGTGGATGCTCGCGTACAAGCAAGCCACTGCAGCCATCAAAAGTTTGTGCTGCTTTCCATCAGGGTGTTGTTTGTATTTTGTAACCACCCAAATGTAGGAAATTTCCTGGATTATCAATGTTCAAGGCCTGTACCCCAAGTTATTTGTGGGCGTTATGGCAAGAAATGTAACTATTCAGAATATTAACTCTTAGAGAACGTGGTAAAGTTCTTCCGTGAAATCAGCCAGTTCTCGTTCTGAGGGGGTTGGATAACCATTATTTCTTAAATAGAAAAATGCATCAACAAAAAAAGTGAAAATTGCAAAACAAAAATTATTTTTATACGACAACAGTAGTAGGCATATTTCATAATCCTTGTTACCTGTGTCAAGCTTGTCTTTTAACATTATACTTGCATTCATTCATTCGTTGCCCCTTGCAGAGAATCAGATAGAAACATGAATCTATCTGGGCAGGTAGAGTATAGCCTAGAAAAACACTTTGATAGTTTGCCTCAAAAATTTTGCTAACAAATGCTAGACTGCCACGTGTAGTCTTGTAGTGCCCTTAAGGAAAATGTTTATTTTGAATTCCTTCAGTAAAAGTTATGGTAAATAATTGTAAGTGTGTAATTGTCAGGCCGGGTGGACTTTCCTTCTTTTCCCCAGTGTTTGTCTGAGTGCCCAAGATTTAGCTGAACTCATGACTTTCAGGTGACCATGGTGCGCAACTACAGGTGGCTATCCTGCATTGGCCCAGGACCCTGTCCAGGGTGTATACTGACTAGCCTAGCTCTCTGTACTTCCACAATAGGCTGTAGACCACCTCGACCCTGACTTGAACAAAGCAGTCAACAATAGCCAGTGTGAGTGTTTTCTTATGGCCACAAAATGAGCTTAACAGCATGTTGTGATGTCATCTATGATACCAGACGATCAAGGTTTGAAATAATTCCACATCAGAGGAAACAGTACAGAATCTGATTTATAGAAATCCTAGATGAGTATAGCAATTTTCTAAACTGATCTCTTGGAGTAGCTGTCGATAGAGAGATGTCAGAAGAGCACGGCCTTCTTCAGAAAGGAAGACATCATTATGATCTATTTATATACTGTGTAGCACAATCTGAAAGCCAACATGGCAGCTGGCTCAAGATGTGAACTTGCATGCAACCTGCCCTCCATCAATGAACCACTGCCCCAGAACTGCAGTGCCGTTGCCAGTTGAGGTTTATTTTCATAATTAGTCCAAATTGTGTTCTGTGCTAGACGGGAATGGCGAACCCAGGCTCATGGAAATTAATATTGCATGAGGCTAAGCAGTGCAGAGTGGTTTTGATCTGCCTGTGGCTGGAATTTATTTTTTTCCTCTGCTGAGTCTTTTCAAAAGCAGTGGACAGCCAGCACTGCGTTGGCGAGGGAGTCACTGAGGGATGGTCCCGCCAGGCCCAACCGTTGTCCTAATGGGCTGTGTGCTTGACATTGCTCTGAGGGATTTGTTCTCCTGCAGTTTGATGTCCAATAATTACAATAACTATTTTATGATGTCCCCGCATTATAATTTTTCCCCTCATGTGACTGAAAGGGTTTTCTATTCCCTTGGATTTGTTGCCGTTTGCAGGTCAAACATGCAAAACAGTACTTCATGCTCTGTTCCCTGTCTTTTGGCAGAGTTTCTTCGAAGGACAGTCTGCACCCTGGGACTCTGCAAAGAAGGATGAGAACAGGATGAAGAACCGATATGGGAACATTATTGCGTGTACGTACAAACAGGTCTCGTGATCTCCAGCAGCAACGACTGTCTGGCTGCCAGATATGAGCCCACAGTGCTAAACCTGATAACAGCCACAGAATTTATCAGTTTTATCAGGTAGTTTCCTACAAGTGCGCGTGCCCCTGGGGTGTTTGTTGTGAGTCCAAATTACCATTTTAATGTTCCCTTTTTTCAAAAACTGAGCTCAAGCCTGAGCCCTTTTCTCAAACCGACATACTTGCATGCATTAATATCTCGTATTTTCATAATATCCCCAGAAATTATGAAGATAAGCTCAGAGAAATTAAAATAATTTATATCCGGAGCTTGAGCTGAGGCCTTGGATTGTTTTTCCTCATCAGAGCCAAAACACTACTTCCAATTATACTGGCTTCTTACTTCATAAAATCGGAAACCTTTTTTTTTCCCTGAAGAAAGCAACATTTCCTCACCAATCTCAGCCATGAACCTATTAACACTGGTTGTGTAATCCATCAAGCAGCTAGTCACAGAAAAACTGAGCTGGGCAATGAACTGATAATTAACTGAGTGTCATCCTGATCTATTTTCCAGAAAGGGCTATAGTGAGATAACTCTCTAATAACACATTTTCCAAACAAACTAGTGTTTCATTCAGTAAACAGTGAAAAAAACTAAACACACAGTGAAGAAAATCACATTTTTAAATGGCCTCTCTTGAAACAGCAACCTAAAATGTGTATTAAAACCTAGTCATTTAGGAAGGTGACAATTAATACTGCTGTAATGAATTATTCCTTTTCAGTCTTGGTTTTTGGATTTTTTTAGAATGACTCAAGCTAACAGGTTTGTTGTAACGCCAAAATAAACACAATGCACTGTCTAGACCTATTTACCGTAAATGACTTATGGAGCAAATGAATTATTTTAACAGAAATATCTTCCACAGTTACTTCGCTTTGGCTGCTCACTTAACATTAAAACGCCACACATGACACAAAATGTGAGCAAAAATGTTGCCATAAACTCTGCAGCATTGCCATTGTTCCACAGATTAAATGCTTCTTTTTTATGGCATTATCAGCGTAGACTCCATGCAGTTTCTGGAGAGCTGACATAGTCCCAAAGACCCTTCCCCTCCCGATCTCTTGGTCCTATGAAGCCGCCTGTGGATTCCTCACTCTAAATAACTTTGATTAATTCAAGTTGTGTTTTCATCCTTGTTTTTTCTCCTCTGCTTTTTTTCAGATGATCATTCCCGCGTCAGGCTTCAGGCCCTGGAGGGAGAACAAAACTCGGATTACATTAATGCAAACTATGTTGATGTGAGTACAAACACCAGCCAGGCTTTGGGCATAAAGGTCACTGCCTGCACTCTTTTGAACGATCCAAGGTTGTGGATGTGGCCGCTATGCACACACCTCTCCCTCTCCTTCCTTCAACCAGCTGAAAACACACCATCGATCCAGACAGCATGTCAGCAAATCTGACATTGATTCTCCCTCAGACATAAACACACGCCACTGTCTGGGGCACAGAGAGCAACTAACCCGCTGGTAAACACCTCATAATCTGCATGCTGCTAGAGGAACCATGTGGAGCCCACTGGAACAGCAGCACTCCAATTTAAGAGACAACATTAACAAGAAACTAACTGTGAATTTGCAAAGTTTGTCTGTTGTTTCTATAATTGGTCGCCAGTGTTTTGGAGCTGACTACAATTGTGCTCATGAAATCATGAAAAAAAAAGCTGAGTCAGATGGTCTGTGGTGCTTTTGAACAAACATTTTTTTCACATTCTTTTTCCACCGAACAAGGTACAGACAAATTCCTCAGTGTGTTTACATGGCTGCTATCTTTTGCCGGGGCAAAGAGAACATTTAACTGAGAGGTGAAATGAGCAGCGATCCCTGGTGAAAAGAATGGCTTAATGATTCTTTCATTGTATACGCAGCAAAACCTGAAACACACAGATTTAGGTTTCTTACAGGACAAGCAAGGTGAGGATAGAAGACACTACAAGGGACATAGAAGGACACAAGGTTTAAAGGACAGAAGGAATGGGATGAGAGAGTGACATGAGAGGCAAGGTGATGATGTGATTTTGAATGCTTAGCAGATCTTGGAAAACGAGAAACCAAAGCTGACAAAAATCCCTCAGATATGCATTAGTGGGTGACATTTAACTTCAAAAAGAGCACAGCTTCTTCTGGTTCTTGTATTCTGTACACTGAACCTTACAGGCTACGCTGGCTCAAGGAGCTTACTTCCAACAAAACCCAACCTGGGGCACTAGTGGCCAAGTATATGTATACTTGTATACCACAACAATGTAATTGTGCTACAGAAGCTTGTGTACAACAAAGTCAACAGGCATCCTCAGAGGACTCTGTATAGTCATATTTCATACAATTCTGCTGATAAAGGCAAGGACATAAACCATTGTAAGGTTCCTAGGATTGCTGGAGTGTGTGTAATATACATAAGATACAAATATGCCCTCAATTTCATGTTAATTGGATATTCATTTTTGTCTATTGTTTTTTATCCAAAATCCAGTTGTTGTTTTCTTCCTGACCATCCACAATGTACATAAAGTCTCTTCTAGCACCACATTTCACAGGAGTTAATATTTTTTCCTATTGTGCTTCTTTAATGCCCAGCTTTCACGTTCACATACTGTAGTGTTAAAGAAAATGAAATAGCTTCATCACTTATTATCTGCATTCTCGTAGATACATCAGCACGTTTAAGAATATATTCCAGATCTTAAATTGCAACTCCACCAACTGATAGTATTCAGTGCATCTCTTTAATGTTAGTATCACGATTCCAATCACTGCCAAAAGACACACCAGAGGAGCCCTCTTCTGAGTACTAGGAGTCTTTCGGCACACCAGTTCCACTCAGGACACTGTTGAAAATGATGCTGAGTACACAAGTGTCATGTGGAGTCCACCATGTATACTAATGTTATTAATGTTCTAAAAATCCTTTTCCATTGCTACCTTCTGTTATTGGATTCCTCTGTCAGTGTATCTGAAGGTTGCACTTATAGTTGGATCTTTTGCTGTTAATAATTGATCCTAAGAGACAAAGCTTGTCAAATAAAGGCTTCTCACACAATGGGTGCAATTTGTTCTCAAAGATCTGCTCATAAAGCAATTTCTTGTAGAGCAAAATCTTCATTGCAATTAATTTAAATGGTAAGAAATATATAGCGGGTTCGTGAGCCACAACAGATTCGCCTATTTTTTCATGAAGCGTTCGAAATCCCTGCCTTATCCTTCAAACAAGGAAAATCTCATTCAAGTCCAAGTCCAGAATATGAGAAAGTACCTGGACATATTTAAATCCAGGCTTAAGACCCAAATGTTGAAAACTGTTAATTTATAACACATTTCAGAGCTCCTTTTTCCCCCTCCCTTTCTTTCCATAAGCTTTAATTTTACTAACAATTTCTCTTTTGTTATCTTTTTTCTGTTGTTCTGTGGCTCAGTGGTACAGCTGGAAGTTTCAGTTAGCGTGGGTGAACCTTCAGGTATCAGATATTTGTTTTGTTTCCCAATAGCTCTTTATATGCAACTGGTAGCCATAGAAGACATATAGATTGGGGGAATCGGGGCAAATTCTCACACAAACACAAACAGTCATTTATTTTTTCACCGTTCGGTAATTTATTACAGAAATACAGATTCTTTCAGATTTCTAAATTCAAACACAATGAACTGGCACACAAACTAACTGTACTAATAAGAAGTTCAAGCTGTTCACAATGGTTCCACTCAGTCCTTTATTAGTGTTCACTCCAAATGTGTTTTTTCAGCAAAAACAGCTTTACAGTATAGATTGAAAGAATAAAAAATCTTTATGTGATCAGGTTAGATGAATAAGTCAACAGAACAAAATTGAAAACATTTCAGTTGTTGCTAGAACCCAGAAGACTGCAGCCAGGGAAGTTTTTTTTGCTGTCTTGCCTTTAATACATTTTAGAAACATTAATTACTGTGGAGGTAAATTAAACATGACGGAATTAAGCAGAAAGCGAGACAAACAGGGCAATGGAAGGCAGATCTACTGGTGGAAGTCTTACTACTTAACTTCTTGATATGCGGCATGTTCTAGAATAAAGGACACTTGGCAAATAAAATTTGAAGGGATCATCATAATCATTGAGAGGCTTGGCCTGTTGCAGAGATGAATGTCAGAGTCTGTATATGAGAAGGCTGGCACTGAATTTAAAGATGCATAGTATTTCTATCAAGTACAACTATATCTGCAATGGTGAGAGAAGAAAATGGAAAAAAAAATGAACACCAAAAAATTAGAAACATGTAACAGCAGTGAGGCGTGAAGTGCAGGCCACTAAAAGTTATGCTTTTAGTATACTTAACATTAATTTTTTAAGCATGATTGCCATAACGTCTTTACCTATTATTATTATTATTATTATTATTATTATTATTATTATTGTTGTTGTTGTTGTTGTTGTTGCTGTTGCTGTTGCTGTTGCTGTTGCTGTTGTTGATATTATTGGGTTTGCTATGGTTACTCTGATGTGCCAGAAGAATTGGTGACCTGTAATTGCTTATAGTGTGTGAATGTATAAGAAATGGCTCCAAAATATAGCAACCATGTAATGGAAAAGTAGTTACTGAAAATGAATGAATTAATGGATGGATGGATGGATGGGTGGATTTTCTTTCTTTTCCATTTTTTTAATTTTCTGCAATAGGAGTCTGTGATTGCTTTAATTCAATCTGTTTTTCCATTGTTTACACCTCATGTTAGGTGTTAGATGTTAGATCTTTAGATTCTAATAAAGCCCCTAAGATGAGGATTGCTGTCACTATGGAGACAAAAATTGACAAGATACAAAAGTTGCAAGTGCTTAGAAGACAACGAAAATTCCAAACATTTGCGATAAATTGCAAAAGACCCAGATTAAACCTGGATTAAGCAGGACTTTGAGGGGACATATTTATGTGTGTGTACATATTTTTGTGTTCAGTGATTTTAATATAATTTCAGTTCTAAAGAAAATAGCTAGAACTCTGCTAGCTAGCTACAAATAACACTGTATAGAGTATATGTCATTCATTAAGGCTTTATCTGTGGTTTTCACAGAATCTCACTCATGCATAAATAGAAAGACTCTTAAGTAGTTTTATTCATTATGAGTTAGGTGTAAAAGTGACTTTGGAGTTATAAACAAAATGCATTACTAACAGTTTCAATTAGGAGTTCAGACTATTTTTAGTGCAGGTCAGTTTCAATCGGTTTTATTACAGTCATTTCTCTAATACCTACTCACTTGTCACCCTACTTTTTTCTCAGTGTATTTTTTTTCTGATCTTTTATTTCAGGGCTATCACAGACCAAATCACTACATTGCTACCCAAGGTAAGGTTTGATCTTGTAACTTTGATACACAGTAGGATGTTATACAGTAGCTGTAGACATTAGAGTACCTTTGTTTTCTTTACCCTACATTCCCAAAACAGATGCACCCTCATCTTTTTTCCATCAGAAACCATGTACATCCCATCTGAGAAACTGCATTTTCCCCACGCTAAAGTGCACATGATGCAACGTGTGAAAGTTCAAACTCCATTTCTTTTGCCAAAGTCGCTGCTCAACAGGTCCATTTTCAGGACTCAAGTACAGTTTTGGGAATTTTGGCAATGTTTATGGTGTTTCTTAGGCCATGAGGTTCTGTAGAGGGTGTCTGTAGAGGTTCCAGAGCACAGAATCCTCCTTCACCTCCACCTCATGCTCTCCCTCCTCCCTATAGGCACCGTTTTGTGCTGAAACGGTAAGTTGGAACAATTAATCAGCCCCCAAGCTGGGAAACAAGAATCATAAATAAATGGATTAGAGTATTTTGTCATTTGGTTAATCTCAATAACAGATGTGAGTGCAAGAAGCGCTGGTGGAGACCCCCACCCCCTGAAGTTAAGTCTGATTGATGGTTAATTGGTATGAAATTCTTGGAGGCCCACTCACTCATGTGGGTGGATGTTGGCTGCAAAGGTAGCTCAGCACAGCTAAAACCAAGGCAAACAGCAGACTCACGCCTGGGCTCGGTGGAGCTGGGAGTTGCATTCTGACCAACCTGCTCCTGTTACACACTAAGCGACGCTGCCTTTGAAAAAAACATGTTTAAATTGCACTTAATATGTAGATGGAAAAGCAAATTATCCCATCACCAGATGATTTTATATATGTTCTTATAAATCATAAGCATTACCCCTGAGATGCAACCTTCTTAGCTTTTGAGTCAAAAGGCACTCAGTAAATTTCTGTCCTGAGGTGTTCCCAATTAGGCTTAACCTTTCAAAGAGACCTGGCTTGGTAAATATAAGAAAATAGCTTTAATAAGCACATAATTTTTTACAGATTAAAGGGAACTGCGCTGCAGGCACTCGGGTTTATCAGCCTGACCATTTGTATGTGCATGCATATAGCTGTTTTCAAAAACTACTTCCCGGGTCGAGTATTTCAGGACCTCTTTCAGAAACAGCCTTCATGTCCTCACAGAGTTCCCGCTGTTTCATGATTGTCAGGAGACATTTCTTTACTTGTCACTGTCCTCCACCCTCCATATCTTCCTGCACTGACAAACTGAAGCGCTCAAAGAAGCCTTCTGTGAGATGACTCAAACCGAATGAAACCCCTATCTTCCAGTGGGTCGGAAGCTGCAGTGCACCAGATATTAAGGCCTGTTCAGCCGTTGGAAACAGGAGAAGCGTGTCAGCAGTGAGGGTGATTCTTTGCCACTGTTGTCACTTTCAAAGCTCCGCAGGAAGTTTTTTCTCATCTTTCTTTAATGAGCTCCACCACTCCCCCCCACGTCAAAATTTCTCAACTCTCTCATCACAAGGAAACAAGCCCACTGTCTTTGTTTGATTTAGACCTCATTGACTGCATGCTGTGCCTTTAAACAGCTAAATATCGATCTTAATTATCAAAACAATTCCAAAATAAGTGTGTGGTTACTGACATGCAGGGGATCTTCAGAACATGGTGTCACACAGCTTAAAAAGTCTGGGTCCCCTAAGTGGTGCTGTCACCCCGTTACTCTATACTCGGAGGTGACTTCTCCAGCTAAACTGAGAAAAACAATTACAAAAATGTAACGGTACATTCACATTTAAGAACACGGGCCTTATGAAATATTCATGCGGGAGGACATAATGTATGTAGTTTGATTACGGTGCGTGGTGACATCAAGGTATCTGCAGCTGTCATATTGGGCTTCCTGAGGAGAGGCCTTTTCCCTGTAGAAGCATTCTGACTGTACTTGGTTTCTGTGTTCTTGCTGAGACTGTCAGTGCTCAGCTCTACTGAGGCAATGACAGAACATGCAGCTGACAGCTCTTGCTTTCTCTTTCGCCGTACCAGTGGCAGACTTGGTAAATGTGTTCCAGGTCTAATTGAAATGGCCCAGACTTAAACTCCATATTTTGTTCTAAGGGTGTAGACTTTACAAGATGTGCCATGGGTCTCTAGCTCGTGTCAAAAAAAAATGCATTTTACCAGGGGCAGAAAAGTTCGGTTTTATTTTAACACCGATCTGGCACTGGCAACCGAGTTTTGTGGCTGGGGGCCTGGGGCATTTGTTAACTGCACAAGTCACACACCTGCTTTCAGTCACTGCTTTCATGCAGCACACCCCCCCCCTCCCCGCGCTGGCAGCGGCTCTGTCTCCACTGTCACCTCCCCGCGCCTGTGATTCATTCCATCTGTCAGCATGTAGCCCAAGAGTTCCTTTTATCACATCATCTCCATATCTTCACAACCGATCCCAACTCTGAAAACACACAACTTTTTTGACAGAAAGGATCCAATTGAAAAAAAGCTATTAGCAGCTGGTGCTGAGGGGGAAGTGGAAGGCTCGGCACACGGAGGGATTTAGGGAGGGCTTTCTTTCCGAGCTACAGTCTGCTGGGGCCCGAGTTCCACTGAGGATGTGGTTTGTACCCAAGGAAGCAAAACAGTGACAAAATCGCTTGCTTACACAAGCAGCAAACAAAGTAATGTCATTTATGAGAGGTCTTAAATTATGGCACTCGAGTGCTCGATAATGGGAGGTTTGCATGAACATGAATATGTAAGCCCACAACAGTTTTACTGGATGTAATTTTCAATGACTCTAGGTAACGCACATTGCCACTCAAGAATGTACTTGGATTTGCATAAGTTAATTTGGCTGTCAAGCACAGTCTTAGAGTTTCCCCGCTGATTAAAATAATGCTAATTTAAAATAATTTGATTAACAATTTCATTCCTATCAATCCAGTATTATTGCTTGGCATCGCCTTAAATATGGGACCTACTTAAGTCTTCAGAGGTTAATAGAAAAAAATATGCGCAGACTGTTGACCTCTTGTTACTCGACTTTTATTAATTTTCCTCACATTTAAATAACACCTTTGTCCAAGGTGGCCGTTCACAAGATATACTGTACTAAGCTGATTAAAATAATCTACCAGTCCACCCAGCATACCAAATACACACACACACACACACACACACACACACACACACACACTCATTCAGATGCTAAGGGCAGTTTAGAGTCACCAAATTACCTGAAACACACCTTTTTACTGAATGAAACTGGAGGAAATTCACACAGACATAGGGAGGACAAGCAGATGCAAGCAGTTTAAAAAGTGAAGAGAAAAAATAATAGTAAAGTAAACACTGATGACGTGTGAGGCACCGGCACCAGCAGTACCTTAACTGAATAGGCACAAAAGCAGTTGAATAAGTTGTATTAAGTCACTGATTGCCAAGTCAGAATTAAATACCATGCACTGAACATTTCATTTTTTAATCAGTATTTTTTATGTAATGGGCCAGTTCCACAAAATAAATTGTATCATTGTTGTATTGTTTCAAAACTGGTATATTTTGGCTGGCAGGATTTATTAGCTTTTTATCATGATGCTGAGGTGTGGGCAAACTTTTACCTTCAGAAAAGCTTTAGTCCTTCTTGAAATGCTTTAATACAAGTGTTTGGATGTCTGACAGCTCTTCAGCATGGAAAGCCCACAGACTTCTGAGGGATTCCCTGCAATATAAAAATTACCCTGATTCAGTGATGTTTAAATCTGGCAATTTATCATCCGACTTTATCCTGTTATTCATTAAACCGCTCCTTGTATTTCCCCTGGGCAGGTTATTGTGCATGTAATCGCTGGTTATAAATTAGTTGTTGATACAAGCAGTTTCCTAAATGAAGACCTGTCGTAAAGACCATAAATATATGGTGCTCATCCACGGCAGTTGAAACAATTCGAAAAGCAATGGCTTCTCCTCTTTTTTTAAAAGGCTGGTTGGCATATGTTGTCATGATCTTCTTCACAGTATGCCTATATGGCAGATTGTGCTCCTTAAATCCGTTGTCCTGTGGCATTTTTCGTAATTAACATATATTATTAATTTATATGCAACTTAATACGACTCACTTTTGTAGGCCTACTTTTTTAAAGTAGTACTTTTTTTAGAGTCCTTTTCAGATGTTGCCCCTTTGGTTGCTCTCTTATGAATTAAACACAAATAGTTTGAAATCCATAATGCTACCAACATTGCATGACAGGACAGTATTAGAGCTTATGTTGGTGAGGTTGCAGTCATAACAAAATCTCTCATGACAGAAAGATGAGAGATACCATACATCACTTGCTTTTGATACACTATGTCAAGCTTTTTGACTGTAGTCACACCCCTTCCTCTTCTGCAGGGCCCATGCAAGAAACCGTCTATGACTTCTGGAGAATGGTGTGGCAAGAGAACTCAGCCATCATTGTCATGGTGACCAATCTTGTGGAAGTTGGAAGGGTAGGTACAGCGTTAAAAGGAATTCTGAAAAGGGGCCACGTTTTTCCAGTCTGGCTTTTCGCCTCAAACTCCTCTCCCAACACGATCTGCAAATGATAATGATTTCATTTAGTTTATCTTTAGCTTCATTTAGCAGTATTTGTACATTCCAAAGTACTGCTGGCTACAGAGACCATTCCATTTACTTAATGAATAATGGATTTTTCCCAATCACCATTCCCAGTTTTACAATAAAAGTTGCTGTTGAGCAAGCAGCAATTCTAGCTCTAGTCGGCTGGCACTGCAAAAGAACTGTGTGAGGATTTACTGGAATTGGAATGGAAAAAATAGCAACACACAGCACTGCCCAATAATGAACAGAACACGTAGGGATTCATGACAGTAGGAGGTACTGTAGTCCAGCTCCTGGTTCTATTGTCAGAAACAGGGCCTTTTCACATCTGCCCCACCTTGCTCCCCATGATTCTCATTTGCCAAATGGTGGCACAGTCATGTACAATTGCAGCCATTATAGATGTCCAATACACTCACACTGCTGTGCTAGTGTGGCCCATCTGGTAGGACTCTTTGCTGATGAACTCTGGGAACGCTTTGGCCCAGCTGGTGGGACCAGGCTATTTCATCAGGTTCACTCAGCGGTGGAGAAGACTCCATTCGCTTGTAATAGAGGCCAGAGGTGACTTTAGAGAGAACTCGCTAGAAGCCTTGGCTGTAAATCAAATGCCTTATTCCAAAAATCTGTTGCTGATCAGAACAATAACCAATGTGAATTTCAGTCCAATGAGAAACTTAAGATTTATGGCTTTTTTTTGTTTAAATATCATTGTTGTCTTAACAACATGCTTAGTTTTATTTTTTATTTCATTATTTTTCTTTTCAGAAAGGCAAGCTAGCATTTAAAAAAACAAAACAACCTGTATCAGCAAAAAAGGAATTATGCTAAGCGAAACGTTTAGCTTGCCTGTGTATTTGAGATGTCTCTATGATCCAAAATAAATAGATTTCACACTTCAAATTCAACTGCTTCACCCGCAGTGACATTGTTACATAAATGTTTTCTGTGCACCTGAGGTTATATTTTGAAATTCACGACATGTTGGGTACATTTTTATTGCTCATATTACAAGCCAGTGTACTGTATGTCATTAAAATATAGCAAACATTGAAATGTGTAGATTTTACATTTGCCATTACAAATAGACAGACGCTTAAAAATAAATTTTTCTGCGTGTTACAAGCCATTCGAGGAGGCAGAGGAGAGGATGCGTGGGGAGTCTGTAAAGGTAAATTTCTGAAATATTTATAAAAATAAAGGAACACAAAACACCCATAGTTATTGCAACTAACTGGAAATATTTTCATTTTTTGACACTTCTGATTTCGCAAACAAAGGATGTATGAAGCAGTGCTTATAATAGTGGACTGTTGCATTGTTTTTACCTTTTTTCCTCTTGATATGTATCATTAAGAACACATGAATGTTCTGTTACTTCTGTGTATTAATATTTCATGATATGCTGTGCTGCAGATCAGTTTGAAAAAGTTGTTATATTTGGCAGAATAGAGCCTGGTAACAGACATTAATGCATTTTTTCTTTCTCAGGATCAAGTGTTTTTATGCCAGTTTGTCAAATTTATCATCGTATCCGGTGTTCTGAGATAATCGAGAATCCTGCAGTGTTAATATCTGTTTGAATTATCAAAATGGTCCTTTCAGTTTGCGTTTAGAGACAAGCCATCAGTGACATAGCTTCCTGCTCCTACATATTAACACTGTATTTTGTTAAATGGCTCTAGACTTTAAAACAAAGCTGATTCAATATTTTAATCCTACAAACACATATGGATTTCAAGTTTCACACCATTTGGTGAAATATCACAAAATCTGGAGCTTGACTATATATCTTTTTTAAATGAATGACTACTGGCTAAGAATAATATAAGACTAGTGTTTCACTCATTATAATTTAAGACTAATGGTTCTTGGAAAAGGGATAATTTTATTCTAACCACTGTATATATTTTATTCAATTCTATTTTTGTAAAAAAGTTTTTTAAGTTTTTTGTGCATTATTATTTTCTGTGGGTCTTTTGTGTCGATCCAGCTTCTTAAGGTACATTGTAAGTCAGCACATAAAGTGACACCTTCACAAGGGGGACAAATTACAACACGCTCGGCTTCTCATCCATGGCAGAAAGCGCAGACAGGTCACCGGCCTTCTCACAGAAAGCCCCATTTTTTGCACTAATGGGATTTTTAAGCACCTCATGTGGCAAGAAGAAAAGAGTGAAGGGTGAGAAGGACACAAAGTCATTTGCAAGTCACAAATGTGAGAATGAAAAAAGCACTAATGTGAGAATTACCCCAAAGTTATTAAATGAGAAAACAATTTTCACTTATTTTTTTTCAAATGATGGAGAAATCAATGTTGAAACAAACCTGTGAATGTGGGCGAAAAAAGTCATCATTAGTTGTACTTAAAAGATTTCCTTTGTGACATGTTATTGTCGGGATGGAAGGGGCCACTGTGTTGTGTTTATGAATTCATAGAAAAGGAACGAACTTTGAACCCATTGTGTGGAGTGTTCACATAATGAAGCAACAACACATCTTGTCCTCAAACCTTTATCACACTTCTTATACTATATTCAGTGAGATTCAAAAAATTCATACTAAGGGGAACTAACAGCTTTAATATTTATTCTGTATATCAAGAGCATTAAACATGGTCTGTTCACATACATTTCACGCAGATGTAAACTTGCAATAAGCAGTAAGGCATTGTTAGTGAAGATCGCATGGGAATGCCATCAAAAATCAGAAGAATTACTTCTTTCTGACTACTACTAAGGAGGAACAGGTGTGTTCTGTTGAAAACATCCCAAAATGAAGAATTGAAGTATCAGTAAACAAAAGCAAAAAAATATTTGGGGATTATACACATTAATATTCATTAAATTGACTTGGATGTGTATTTGTTCTTGCTCTAAGGGAGCAACCTTTTAATGAGAAAATAGCTAATGGGGCAATTAAAATGGAGAAAACTTATAGCAGATGTCATGTTATCTCGGTAACTTCAAAGAATCCAGGGACACGCTGCATTTGTATGCAATACTTTGTCTGATCAATTTGCAACATTTTCTGAGCGAAGACCAGTTTATACCATATCATGTTTATTCGCTGCAACATTTTAACCCTCTGTGCTAATCACAATCTAACCACGGCTGTCATGACTGTTCAGTCGACAATGTTCTTGCTGAGTGTAAAGACAGGGTATTTCTACCATATTAATGATTTTGAATCACTGAATCCCACACCCAAAGGGACAGGCGCATTTTTCCTTTACCTGTCATCTACGCACTCGACATATTCAGAACATATTCCAAGGCCCATATCTAGTTGCAAACTGCAAGCCTGTGTGAAGAAGCAAAACTTTGGGCAGGACTTTTCTAGGGTCCTTAGTTCTTATATATATATATATATATATATATATATATATATATATATATATATATATATACACACACACACACACACACACACACACACACACACACACACACATATATGTGTGTGTGTATATATGTACATATGTATATATGTGTATATACAATACTGTGCAAGAGTAGGCATGCAACTTCAATGTCTGTTGAGAAGTACAGGTAGATTCTTATCTGCCATCAGGGAGTTTCTGATTGGTCCCAAATTCATTCTGCAGCCTGAGAATGACCTCAAACACCCAATCTCAGTCATACACAACTATGTTCAGCAAAAAGAAGGAATCCTGCAACAGATAGTATGGTCCCCACAGAACCCTGATCTCAACATGATCAAGTCAGTCTGGGAGGACATGCAGAGACAGTCAAAGTCTGCAGAAGAACTGTGGCCAGTTCCTCAAAATGTTTGGAAGAAACTACCAACCTCTACCTTAAACTGCATGCAAGTTTGCATAAGAGAATTGAAGGTGTTTTAAAGGCAAAGGGTGGTCCCACCAAATATTGATTTGACTGTGTTTTTTTTTGTCTACTGCACTTTTTAGAAGGTTTATTGATTAATAAGTATTCATGGCATTATTTTTGGAACCGTCCTCGGTTTATAGCATTTTTCCCACAGGTGCCTAAGACTTTTGCACAGTACTGTGTGTGTGTGTGTGTGTGTGTGTGTGTACATATGTATATATGTATATATGTAAGTGACACACAAAGAAACCAAAAATGAACAAAAATATATTTGTATTTAAGAAATAGCTACAATTTGCTCCTTACTATGGATTGTAGCAAAAGCCTGAAAAATGGTAATGCTGTCATTACCTCCATTTACAGTTAATACTGGCAGTTCTAAAACATTTCTGGATTATATCATGAAAAGAAGCTGTAAAGCATTAATCCCCTCTTGATTTAAACATTTTGTAGTACTTAATGGTAGTCATTGTTTCTTAGCATGAAAGTTTTTCCTTTGTAAGTGGATGGGGTACAGTGGCACTACAGCTTGGTCTCATTCTTTGTTTGAAGGTGAAATGCTGCAAATACTGGCCTGATGACACCGAGATCTACAGGGACATGAAGGTGACGCTCATCGAGACACAGCTTCTGTCTGAGTATGTCATCAGGACATTCGCTGTGGAAAAGGTGATTCTCAACTTGGCTTTGAGGAAATATCCTTTTCAGTGCCTGATCCTCAGATGCTCGCAGTCCAGAGATTTTTTTTTGTTTACCAGAAACAACATCATAAGAAATCACCTAAACTGCTAACATTACACTGCGAAATGTGATCAGGATAACTTCTAGGTCATTGGCCTAGCCTCTTTTATACCAGTTCCTTTAAACATGTTTGATAATGCAGCTTGCTATCTTTATAAACTGTACAAATAAGGCTACTGAATACCGTAGTTCATCCCTACTGAGATTTTCAAAGCATACATATCCCTAAGAATTCTCACAATCTACATATTTTTAAAGCACAGCATATTTTCAGACCCATTTTATGTTTCTGACTTCCATCTGGTTGTCCTCCTGGCAGATTATATTAGATTGTGAATAACTGCTATGATCTCCTCATGCCGTTTTGTCCTCAAGCTGTGTGTTTTCCCAAGCTGTTTGACTGAATGCATGAAAAATCATATTAAATCAGAACTTTTAACAAAAAAAAAAATCCCAGCCAAGTGGTACTAGCAAATTGAGTTGGAAACTATACCAGCTGGACCAATGATTATTTTTTGAGGACTGGTGCAAATGAAGCATTCATGGATTTCCCCTGTTTTTTCGTGGCTTGCAGAGAGGAGCCCATGAGATCCGGGAAATTCGTCAGTTCCACTTCACTGGTTGGCCTGACCATGGCGTGCCATACCATGCCACTGGGCTTTTAGGATTTGTCCGTCGGGTTAAGTCAAAGTGCCCAGCTAACGCAGGACCCATTGTGGTCCATTGCAGGTGTGTAGTTCTTACTGTCTCCGGCAAAAGTATAATTTGATACTAAAGTCTTTGTTTTATCATAGAGGAAATAAACACATTTTTTCTGAAGCTGTCATTACTACTATTTCAGGAGTTGGAAGTATTAGACTGGTTTATGCATTTGGGAAAATGTTTGGTATACTGTCCATTGGGGCTTGGAGAACGCTTGAGGGCTCACACCTCCTATCAAGCGAGGTTGTTGAGCCCCCCTGTTGGGACTCCTTGAACAAGTTAGAGGTGGAGATGGGGTAGCAGTGGGTGTACAAAAACAGCACCCACAGGGGGGTAGTAGCAAGATGTACTTAAATGCACATGCACCTGATTGATGGCTGGATGTGGCCAGGCGTTTTGGTCTAATACTTCTCTCCTGGAATTCATCTTTTACCAGATTTCAATATTTGTTTACTGAGCTTATTATTAGAGCAATTCAAGTTAAATGTCTTTTTCAACACTGCAACAGTGCTGTGCATCAAGTTGCAGGTAACAAGCGTACATAATGTGTGCTGCCATTTCTTTTTCTTCTTACTATATACATCATAATTTTGCTTCACTAGCGCTGGGGCAGGACGCACAGGCTGCTTCATAGTCATCGACATCATGCTAGATATGGCAGAGCGAGAAGGTGTGGTGGACATCTACAACTGTGTCCGTGAGCTGCGTTCCCGGAGAGTCAACATGGTCCAAACGGAGGTAACGGCTTAATGGGATTATTGCTAAAAATCACAAACTTGCAAATGTTTGTCTTTTTTTTTTGCTCTAGAAGTCACTTTTTACAAATGCCGCACTGTTACTGTGCCGTACACTTCTGGGTGTTACGTGCTAGAGGGCGAAGGGGCTGCACATAAAATGGTAAAAGGGGACAGGGAAGGTGGTGAAGATGAATGTCATCCAAATAATGTGTCACAGAAAGGGTTTATTGTGGAGATGGATAGCGACACACAGTGAAAGAACATATGCACAAAATAGTGAAAATGGCAAGGTGT
This sequence comes from Arapaima gigas, assembly GCA_900497675.1. NCBI lineage: Eukaryota > Metazoa > Chordata > Actinopteri > Osteoglossiformes > Osteoglossidae > Arapaima > Arapaima gigas. The sequence continues at coordinate 242,249 of UFQX01000486.1, read as the reverse complement.
CCGAAGTGAGAAAAACAACTTATCTCGCAACGGAAAAGAAAAAGTGGCAACGCCAAAGGAAAGTCTTCCACTCCTTTTTAAACTACAAAACATACAAACAGAAACCAGGATCTAAAAATCTCTACAGAATACAAAAGCACACGCATCACCAAAGCTAAGTTGCTACTCGAAGACTATTGCGAACTCCACACCAAACAATTCCGAGTATTGCACTCCTCCGCGAGTGGGTTTTCTCTCCGCAGGGGGTGGGGCCAGCAACTCTTTAGCCAAGTTTCCAGGTGCCAGGTGCACTGAATTAGCAGGTTAGAACATGAGGGAAGAAGGGGAAAACAAGCAAACACGGCTGCTCCAGGGCCATGACACTTCACCTGCAAAAGAACATTTTACATAGTAAAATGGGTAATTTCTTTTCCAGAAATGAGACATTACAAATAAACCAAAAGTTTGTAATAGAGATGTTCCATGATTTATTCATAGGTCATGTTCAGTAAAAATGTTAGCTAAAGCTAAAACAATTTTTTTTAAATCCTCAGTAAAAGATTTTTAAAAATTCCCTTAATTTATCCATGGTTTTGGATCTGTAAAAATAGTTATAAAAATAAGTAAATAAATACTGTACATGTTGTTATTAGTGCTGAGGTATATTTTTATTGAAACTAATTTAGAATGACTGCGTCCAGGGTGTGGTCTCTTAGCCTAGTGCTCAGTGACTCCCAAATCAACTCCGGACCCCCATGACCCTGAGGATAATAAATAGATGGATGGGTTAAAATGACTGGAAATAAAAAACACGTTATTTCATGAAAGTCCTATTTAATGCAGGTTGCTGACAGGTTTATGGAACAAACCTGTGCAACATTTCTCTCCTTGTTATTGATCACCAACATCAGACACAAACTGCAAACACTGCTGAAACTTGGTGACTTTAAGGGCATCTTAAATTCCCTTTCTGTGTTGTTTCCTTTTATTTTATCTTCTCTCAGTGGCTGCTTACACAAGGTTGCATCTGAACTACAAAAAATAGAAACTGAGAAGTAAAGAAATTGACATTAAAATTAAAAACTGTCAAGTTAATATTTCTGCCAAATCAAAGCGTAAGAACGTTCATAACTTCACCATTCATATTATAAAATCTAATGAATTTTTTTTTAAATTTTGCAGCTTGTCTTTCATTTGGTTTCTGATAATTAACTGTACAGTATATATTAAATATCTCATTTTTCTTCTTATTATTCTGCAAATATTAATAAATAATGTTTATTATTTATAAATATTATAAATGTAATTATTTATAATATTAATAAAACCAATGCTAATAACTAACACTAATATTACAGATAATACTGCAATATTATTGTTGTGTCTGCAAATATATGTTTTTTTAAATTTTTTCAGCCCAATTTACTTGTCAGATGCTATTTGAAAAGGATAGCTAAAACTATGCACATCTGTCTTCCCCATTATTTCTGCTGTTAGTTTTATTAACATTGTAATGATGGCTTTGTCCAAGGCAGTTTACAGTGTTGCATGTATAAAATACATCAGCACTACAAGGGTACAGGGTAGAAATGATGTGATGAAATTCTAAAATTACTGTGATAAGGTCCAGAAAATGAACGGGATCAAGAAAAAACAAAAATCAATTATTACAAAGGAAGCCTAAGGCTGGATTAAAATAAACATGATGGGAGAAACACTGAGTTACAAAGTAGAGCAGTTGCTTAAGAGTCTTAACGTGACTCGAGAAGGAGGTCTTCAAAAGGCAGTTCGGGTCAGACTATGAACATACCTGCTGTGAAGTGGAAGCTCCTATGGTTGTTTCAGAGGTAGCAGAGAATAAATGATCATTTCTTTTGGGGAGAGAAGGCTGCCAGAGGCAAAATGAAGGTTACACGATAAAAGGTACAGAGAAACGCAAGTCAGAAGGTGGCGAGAAGCACAGCCAGGTTGAGATCTAGAGATCAGAAGGTTACAGAGTGTCTTTTGACTCAGAGCAGTAATGGATATCCAGTGGAGAGACCAGAGCGGAGGGGTACAGTGTGCAGCATGTGGAACATTATACATTAAATAGCATCTACCACATCTCATTCCTGCAAAAAAAATACACATGTGGTCCATCCTTGATTTTTCTGGACATCAATTTTACAGATTTTGGATTTTACAAACCGTGAAAAAAATATTTAAAAAAACCCAGGAAAGTCATCAATATTAAAACAAAACTGACTGAGCCATATTTACATCTTATTCACTATTTTCTGTTCATAATTCACTGTACTGTAAATATGTTTTTATTACAATACTGCTTCATTTTATTAGGCACATTACATGTTCATTATTCCTTATGTTAGGTTATGAAAGTATTACTGTAGTAAACAGTGCAGTACTATACAGTGCCGTAGTAAAAATATTTTTAAATTATACTTTTGATTTGCTGGACTTTCACCGGACACCCCTCCCGCCATATAATCTGTAAAATCGAGAATAGACTGTTTAAGGGGACAAGTTTAAATTTCCCTTTAACAGAAAATTAGCGTGAATGCAAGAATGTTCCTAATAGAATTTTATTTTTAGGTTTTGTGCAATATGTGACCAATACACTCATGTTAATAACAGTTGAAATGTGATTTTTCGAAGGCGTGCAGATTTTATTTTAAATTGTATTGTTTCCTTCACCTTTTTATTTCCGAAAATTTCCTGTTTTAATCTGTTTCCACGTTCAGGCTTTAGTTAGTAGCAAAACACCGTGAAAGGAGAAAGACAAACGGACTTATTCAGCTGCTCGGCATCCGCTGTTCTTCAGTGTCTGTGATAACTGTTAGAAATGTGCGCTTTTGTGAAATTAAGCGGTTGGTATTCACTGTTTGTGGAAAGTCTCTATTTTTGTTAATAATAAGCATTAATACAAATGTTAAACTGAAATGTCATGCATTTATTGCAAGCATTTTCATTTCATCTTGTTATATCCAACATATGTAGGTAACCTTAGTCATGAATATATCAAGGAACATCTGTTTCATTAAGCTTTTAGTGATTGGATACATAATAAAGAAAATTAAAAGTGGCTTAAAGCTTATGGACATTAGACATGTTTATGTGGTAAATCCGTCAATGGCATTGAATATTAGGTTGTTTAGGTGATGTATTTTTTTATTTTTACTAATATTAAATGAGTTTTAATTTTAATGTAACTTGAAGATAATAAAAAGTAATAAAATGAGTGCTCCACGGTAATTTAGTGGTGTCACGTTCTGGAACTGTACCCAGTTCAGCTCCATATGTATCTGAGACACAGCAGTCCATGGAGACCCTGCACTGGAAAAGCAGTTTTAACTTATTAAAGCTTTGGTTCAGGTTATTTACAGAATCTCTCCCATTAATAAGTGGGCAGACATGTGTATTGTTCAGATTTTATTCATTACAATGTGCTAAAAATGTTTGTGGGAAAATGTTTTGCATTACAAACAAATCAAGATGCAGTCAGACTTGCAGTGCCAGCTGTCTGAAGACACAGTGTTTATTGTTTCCCATATACAAAAGTAGTCAAAAGTTTGAGCACACTGGTTGAATCTGCTATTCATGCAAAGGCTGAGGCAAATGTTTAACTTTTTAGTCATATTTTCAAAGAGATAGCTGAGAAAAACTATTGTCGGACATGGTAAAAACACAATGAAACGTCTATTAGCGCCTCTATTAGCATTTGTTGTTTAGAAAATGAGCTGAATGAAACAGCTCAGTCTCTGTTGATCTGTTTGTTTGTCTTTTTGTTTGTGTTTGTTCTTTATGCACAACTTAGTTTTACAAGCCACAAACGTGAAATTTAGCACACAGGTACTTCTCACCCTAATTGAGGTTTTTGCATAATCAAGTTCATTAAACTCCAAAAAGGCTACTTAGTATTTTGAGAATTTGAAATTCAATCTCAGACAAGGCTTGGAGAAGCGGGAGCAATGGGGTCACATGCTGCACGTAGTAACGTCACTTATGTGGTACTGACGGATTTTCTCGGTCCACACACTATTGATAGTTTTTTTCAGTTTTTAATGTGTGATGTGTTTCATAAATCCATATGTTTTAGGGGTTTACTGGGCCATGTTTGACTTTTTTTTTGTGAAATATGAACAGGTCTCCTTACATAAATGCTATGTGACTAATTACTATGTAGTTTTTCAATTTTGCAAAGAACATGTTCAGTTAGTAAGGATTACATTACAGTTGGTCAGCACTGTTTATCTATATTGTGTGGAAAAGAGAACATGGGTCCCTTTCTGTTGCTGCACATAAACAACCGGTGACCCCATCGAGGAATTTTAAGTGACAAGGAGAGATATTTTGAAAATGTCACTTCATATGTGATTTATGTCAAGCAGTCTGTAATGTCTCCTTGAGTGAATGACAGGTTTTAAGAGGAATGGGATGACATTGTACTTCCTTGAACTACATCTCCTGCCCACACTGAGTATCAGCGACTGGTGTTTTGCAGTAATGAACCGGGGGGGGGGGGGGGGGC
>UFQX01000486.1:133043-237720 GCA_900497675.1 Arapaima gigas | reverse complement strand
GGTTTTGGGGGGGGGGGGGGGGGGGGGGGGGGGGGGGGGGGGGGGGTCACACGTTTATCACACAAGAAGCCCCAGCAGCAACAAGGAAACTCCTTTCAACTCATGTGACCTGTTTGTGTCACTGACAGGGAAACACATTTTATTTATAAAACAATGTGAGCATTTTTTAAAATGTCCTGAAAATGGCATGAGAAATCTTTGCTGTATTTTGATCAGTGTCACAGAAAAAAGTAATGAATTACTGGAACTGCGAATCGCCCGGAGTGTGTGTATGTGTCAGTGACTACGTGTGTGTGTGCATGATCACCTTGTGATGGACTGGTGTCTCATGGTCACAGGAATAAACCTCTGCAGAACAAGCAGCTGGTGACAATGGAAATGAAATGTTTTACAGTAAATTTAACTAATGGTATTAAAAGGCACCAGAATAAGTTTAGGGTCTTATTTCCAAATATGAAAAAAGCACAGTATTGGGGAAAAGGGCCCTGTATTGTTAGTATTAAAACTTCAGTAATACATCAGTTTAAGTGCTTTTATGTTTTGAGTTCACTGATGAGAAAAAATAAATATGGGTGGCATTTTCATGATCTACAAAGGAGTCTGTCAAAGAATTGTTTTAGATATGTTAAGTTTTTTGGAAACGTCCAACCATTTCTTTATACAATCATTTTATTTGCAAGCTTTCAAAAATATAAAGATTTCCCAGTTCATTTAGTTGTTTTTAAATTCTTCACGTTTATTCTGAAAAATATCTTTTGTGCGAATGTAACCTGCACTTCCGCAGCTCACAATTTCAATACTTTATTGAAATAGGATTGTAGGACTGACTTGATTCAGTTTAGTGTTAACTTTTCACGTCTGGAGTCATGAGCGGTGATGATGAATAACAACATGACAAGTGTTGCCTGTTTATGAGATTAATTGGTCAAAATTCAGCATTGAACATGAATTTGTGGATAAAGATTCTTTTCATGTCAATCGGTTATAACTTTAATGTAGCTTGTCTGGAAAAAAATACATAAATTAATATAAAAAAGACATACAATCTAATCAGAATGGCTTGTCTATTTACATATGCATGTAGGTAGCACAGTTTTAAGTACTGAACTAGAAAGCCCAGTTGCCACAATTCCCCTTTGCTTTCAGTTTTTTATTATTTTTTTTAGTTGCCACCCTTATGAACACTTAGCAAACAGTTATGTTCGTCTCTTTGTTTCATTTTATGTTTTCACATCTGTTGTATCACATACTCTAAAGTATGATGTCAATTCCCAATGAATATAATTGGCTGTTGTCATATAACACAAAATATGAATATGAAAGTAAAAGCTGTGTATCTAATTTAAATGTGAAATGACTGAAATACCACCATTATGTACCACAAGTCACAATTGCAATGTTCAATGCTCTTCATGTTCTTTAAGTAAGGTGATATTGTTTGGCCATTGTTTCCTAGGAGCAGTATGTCTTTATTCATGATGCTATCTTGGAGGCCTGTCTATGTGGGGACACAACCATCCCAGCCTCACAGCTACGTTCCATCTACTATGACATGAACCGCCTGGACCCACAGACCAACTCCAGCCCGATCAAAGAGGAGTTTCGAGTAAGTGTGGACACGTCTCTCTATTTGTGTGTCCGTGTGTGTGTGTGCGTGTGTGTGTGTGTGTGTGTGTGTGTGTGTGTGTGTGTGAGTGTGTGTGTGTGAGAGAGAGAGAGAGAGAGAGAGAGAGAGAGAGAGAGAGAGAGACTTTCCTATTTAATTAATGTCCCAGGAAGAGGTCAGTCTTAGAAAACATGAACTGATAAAATACTGGTTTCAAAGAAATGGTTGTATCAGATGTTTTATATCATTGAAGTTCCAACCTTCTGAACAATTTCTGCCAAATTAACCAGTGTGCAACTATTGCTTTGTACATTTCCATCTTTTAAAATTTGGTTAAAAGTTTATCATGTAAATGTCTCTGCAGTTGCCTGTATAAAAGTTAGTGTATGCTGCAGCCCGGGTGTAAGCTTGCTGACAAAGGGGATGGACACTAACCGCTAAGCTGTACCCTTTGCCCCCCCCATGCAGACGCTGAACATGGTGACCCCCACACTGCGAGTGGAAGACTGCAGCATCGCCCTGCTGCCACGCAACCATGAAAAGAACCGCTGCATGGACGTGCTGCCACCTGACCGCTGCCTACCCTTTCTCATCACCATCGATGGAGAAAGCAGCAACTACATCAACGCTGCCCTTATGGATGTAGGCTCCACACCTCCCATTCTCACTCACTGTTTCATGACAAACATACCAATCCACTCTTTCGCACAAGCACTACACTCAGCCATCTCTCCACTTGGTCTGCAAATCTGAACTTAGATACTCAGAAATTTTCCCTCACAAGGTCTGTCCTTATAGATGCAGGTGCCCTAACCTCACTCCAACCCACCCTTCAGATCAAGGTGTCTTGTCCTCATAGATCTAAAGTCTTCCTTTATACACACAAGCTATAAAAACGGGATTTTGGTCTCAGCGAGTTTATGACTCTAGCTTTAATCTGAGCCAAGTGAAACAACCAAAAGTAATAAACAAAAAGACATCCATGCAGATTCTGGAAACCTTTCCTTCAAGGTATTTGAATATCGAGATGTGTAACTGCCTTATAGCTTTGTACTGAAAACCTCAATTTCACACAGAAACACATCATTAAGTACATCTAGAACATGCTAATATTTAGAGCACGTTTTAATACCCAGTGTTTCGATGTGAAACTAGCATGATACATTGAATAAGATGTTTCTTGAGGACTAGTTATTAAATTGTTTGAAATTGGTTTTAATAGGATTAAATTCAGTTTGGTCATCTTAACGACAATCCCCTTGTTTTTTTTTCCAGAGCTATAAGCAACCTTCAGCATTCATAGTTACCCAGCACCCACTGCCTAACACAGTTAAAGACTTTTGGAGGCTCGTGTTGGACTACCACTGTACTTCTATAGTGATGCTGAACGATGTGGATCCTGCACAGGTAAGCATGTGAATCTGGCTTAACATTATGAGGAATTGTAGAAGTGAGCATTCTGGGGTTAAAGGATGTTATGTTGCTAGATTAGACCATGGTTCTTATTAAACTGACTGTGAATATGAGGGCTTCTCAAGATGATCAGGGCTAGAAATTATGCATTAGGCAGGTTTTACCCTCTTTACACCTCCACCTTCCTGAGGTGCCTTTATTTAATTCCACATTTTGGACCAAGGTCGGGTCACAACGAGTGGCGCCCATTTTACACGCTGCCATTTTCCTGTAATCCTAATAGGTTACAACATGTTTTTCTTTACTTTGTGACAACTGAATTAGACAGCGAGAGACAACTAGAAATCTTATAGATAAGAGGACTGTAAATGTTATTCAGGGTCATCTCCTTGGCAAAAGTGGCAGAACAAAGGTGTCGGGAGCACAGCCAACCTTGGCGAACGCAGAGCCCATGTTGGGCTGTTTTAGTTGGTCCTCCTGGATTTAAGATTATTTCAAATTAAGTATCAGGAAAATATTCAATTACATTGTATTAAAAATAAAGCTGTGCATATATTTGCTAGGTTATATTTTGGCCTAAGGCAAATTAAAACAATAGTTTAAATAAAACCTCCCTGCTGTTAGAGATAGAAGACAAGGAATTTTTGCGTCTATTAATGTGGTTGTTCAGTTCTACCAATAAATGTTAGAATGCGATGTCGGCCGTGCACCATGTGGATGACATAGAGGGGGCATGTGGGTAGACATCTTTGGAGCAGTGACCAAAAAGTGATGTTAATCTACGTTGTTGTTGGCAAATGGTGCTGAACATAATTGTACTTGATGCCCTCTGCCCTCAGTGAAAGTGTAACATTGTCACAATGTATTTATAGCAACTTCTGTAAATAAAATGGATTCTGGTTGATTTTCTAAGCATTATATTTTTGCCTTTTTTGACAGCTTTGTCCTCAGTATTGGCCTGAAAATGGGGTCCACAGGCATGGCCCCATACAAGTGGAGTTCGTGTCTGCTGACTTGGAGGAGGATATTATCAGCAGAATTTTCCGGATCTACAATGCAGCACGGGTAGGCGATACCGTACTGTACGCATTCCAACCTGATGGTTTGGCTGAGCTCTTTTGTACCACGCAAGGGAACCAGTCTGCATGGTGGTTAAGAAACTAAACTTTTAACCCAAAGATTGCATGTCCAGGTCTCAGGAAGAGCTCTTGCGATGTAAACTTGAATGATCGTGAGTTCAATAGTAAAGCTCACTATACACAACACAATAAAGAATTGTCTCCTAAATAATAAATGTATAGTAGCAGTTTGGGACTACCTGCTTTGTGCTAATTTGAAAAAGATGCGTTTCTGAAATTGCAGCCCCAGGATGGGTATCGCATGGTTCAGCAGTTCCAGTTCCTGGGCTGGCCCATGTACCGGGACACACCGGTCTCCAAGCGCTCCTTCCTCAAGCTCATCCGGCAGGTGGAAAAATGGCAGGAGGAGTACGATGGTGGAGAGGGACGCACGGTGGTACACTGCCTGTAAGCAGGGTCCCTTTTAAGGTCCTCAGCCATGCTTTTACCCTGATACAATGCAGCAAACTCCACTTTCAGTGCAGTTGACGTGGCCATGTTATAAATATGTTTTATAGTGGTTCAGATTCTCCTCTTGTCTTGGTTCAGGATCTAACATACGGAATATATAACGGTAGATGATATTAAAGCGGTAAAGGAACTGATCTTGTGGTTGTAAAGCTGTACATATTTTCAAGCTTCAGGAGAGGCCCTACAGTTGAAAAAGCATACAGGGGGGATAGACCATGCAGTTCTAAACTCAAACTTGCTATGAGTAAAAGTGCACATTTGTCAGCTGGAGGTGTGTAGGGCAGTAAAAACTGCAAAGAAAGTAAAAGTACTTTTACTTAATTAATTTTCCAAAAATAAGAGTAAAAGTGAAAATTATGAGCATCCATTTGCTCAGGCATCAAGATACTTTGGCTTAGAACTAGGGTAATAACATATTAAATATCAATATACCTTTGTAGAACTCACTCCTAAAATGAGAAGTACTTAGTACTAGTCCGTCATCAATAGCTGCCCAAGAGCGTAAGTAAAGACTGATATCATTTGACACCAAAAAGTACTCAAGGAGGCAGAAGACTGTCAGTACTATGATAGCAGGACCTGCTGGCTGGCAAAGCAGGCCATGGCTTTTGTGAAAGAAGGAGAAGGGGTAAAATCAGTATCTAGAGGCAGGTCAGCGCTCCTGGTGACAACTCTAGACTGGCAATTGACTGTTGACTTAGGATGGCAGCTCAGGCTTCCAGCCATTATCACAGAGATATATTTTAGACCAGACATTGTGCTGGTGTCAGAGGCCTCAAAGCAAGTATTTTGTGGAGCTTACAGTATCTTAGAAGAAGAGGTCGGCAGAAGCTTATAAAGGGAAGATGGAAGGAAATGAGGAACTGCAGTGATTTGTATGTAATGGTGTGTGGCCATTGCAGTAGGCTGCAGGGGCTACTGGGATGTCTTTGTACAGGGTCTATAACATGTTGGCTACCACTAGCAGGGAGGCTATGACAGTTGTTATTGAGGCTTTCGGGAGAACATCTAAATGGCCGTGGATGAAGAGAGGCGTGCCGTGGATACTTCCACACGGGACCCTGGTCAGGTCAGCTGGGTGAAAGTATTTGATACTGAACGGTCTGGCAGAACTTTAAGAGTGAAACAACATTTTGTTCTCATGCACTGAAGTAAAAGCTGGCAGCAGGTAGCATACTGGTGAGAGCTGCTGTATTGCACTCCAAACACAAGGTCCTTAATAGAATAACATCAGAAATACACTGCAATGAGGGCACGCTTGGTTATCCGTGTGGCTGTTTCCTCTTTTTTATTTATTTAAAAAAGGCATTAAAAGTAAAAAAGAAGGGCTTTCACACAAACTAATTCTTTTCATAGCAATTATGAATTAACTGTACAGAGCCGAGTTCAGCTTCCGTGCCGTTGCAAAGAGCCATGTCACTCTCTTTCTTCACAGCTCCTAGTCAGTTTAAGATGTATGTGTGTGATATCTTTATCCTTAATCCCGTGCTGTGTTGCAAATATTATTGCTTTTAATGGAGTGAAAAATCTGACTTGTCTCATTAAACACAAGTGAACTTTTGGGACATACGAGTATAATTAGGACCCAACAGGATTCTAATCACTGTTAGCAAACAGCCCAAGCAAACATGTTATAAATACACCAGGAAATGCTGACAATGAAATCAGTGTCTCCCTGCGTTTTCCAGGCTGGATGCTTGCACAACCCCCTGTGTAAACATTCAGGCAGCTCTCTTCGGTTTAGAGGGCAATTACTGTCAACAAACATACATAGTATAAGCAGTAGGTCCCTTCATCTTGTCAGCATGTGGGTCCAACTCAGTTTTAAAACCACTTAGCCGCAGAATTAAGACAGTAACAGTGAGAGGTCATAAGAGGCATTTTTCAACACCGCAAAAAGGTTCTTGCTGAAAAGTTCACTTTTCAGCATGTCCATATATCTTTCATACATATTTCTATTCCATATTTTACTCGTCATCTACAGTATGTTCACTTTGCCCCCCCACTTTACCCAGAGATGATAAAAAGAGGAGCAGTGCCATCTACAGGTAAAGCAGCAGGACAGTTCACGTTCATTCTTCTGCATGCAGGAACGGAGGAGGCCGCAGCGGAACTTTCTGTGCGATCAGCATTGTCTGTGAGATGCTCCGTCACCAGCGCACAGTCGACGTGTTCCATGCTGTGAAAACTCTGAGGAACAACAAGCCTAACATGGTGGATTTGCTAGTAAGAGCATTTCGTGCGAGTCCATAACCCTCCTTAATGAACATCCGAACATATATCATAATACTGATTCACAACACGAGTCAATGTATAGTAGGTGTTTATGATGCTTGCATTTAAGTTTAAAAAGTCAGTCTATCGTGTTTTTCTATCATGTTTATTGTATACAGTCAGCCTGTTAGAAAATATGTCGTGGGGTCAGCTTGGTGGACCTGCTGCGTTTTGATGTGGAAGCTGTAGGCTTAAATCCCACCTCGTGGTTGAACCATGTACACTGAGTCTCCTTCTTAGGAGCTTAATTGAGAAAAGAGTTAGTTTTTTTGTTTTTTAAAAAGTTTTTTTTAACCGAATGCCTTACAGAGTGGGCCATGGATTCATCATCACTTTTATAGAGTTTTAGAGGTGGTACTGGGCCAAGTGAGAGTACTTGTCTGCATATGTTGTTGTCTCTTGGTGACATACACTGTAGTTTACTTTGAACTGTTGTGCTGCTTTAGAGAAAACTATCTGCTAATTGAATAAATGTAAAAGTCGGCAACATGACGGCTCTGCAAGGAGGGAGGCAACAGTGGGGCTTTTCTCTCTCCTGCTCATATCGAGCAACTTGCAGAGACCAGGCTCTTTCTGCTGAGCTGGGATGCTTCATGCACATGGCTGTATGCTTTGAATCCCCCGGCAGTAGTATCAGGACACTTTATAAAGAAGAAAGAACAATAAAGAGCCTTGGCCAGAGTTAAAGCAGAGTGTTAACTTTAACTAGTCACAACTGATACCTGTCAGCAAGTGTCTGGTGACACTTTAGTATGCAATTTGATATTTTTTATTTAAAAAATGCCACTCAAAAAAGTTTGCAAAGGGGAAGAGTTTGATATGGTCGTAAGGGACCCATTTTACTTCTAAATAGCTGTATAATTGAATAATTAGACAACATTGTAAGCCACTGTTTAGAGAAGCATCCACTCTTTGAATAAATGTAAATGTTACCTGTATGAATTCGCTAAATAATTTGTACTTGGTCAAGCAACACAATTCTCTTTTAAATAGACGAATACACCATCTGTACATTTATATTGTTTTTGAACATTTAAATAATAATGTTGCCCGCTAAATATTGATGGACTCTTTTCGACCCAAACTAAAAATCAGGATCAGTAGTTGTATAACATGACTTGGGTGTGAAAACATTCCACCAGAATATACAAGTATTTTTATATAAGTATATTACAAATGATATTTGTCTCAGGGTTTACAAACTGGTAGAATAAAATATTCTTAAATAATAGTAGATATTTATTGAATTATTTCATATTTGTTTAAGAAGCATTACATGTATTTGCACTTGCTGCTCACCTTGCAAATGCAATTGGGACCAGAAGATTGTAAACATCAGAGTCACTTTAGCTTAAAGTCATCGCTTGAAGTTATCTTAGAAGCTTGATGATTCAGACATCCCTCAGTTAACACTCTGTAAAAGTCATCGAAACCTGGGGGAAAGTCGCCTCAGTTTGGACAAATGTCATTTGATATGCAATTCAGTGACTGCTTGTTTTTGCACTTGCAGGATCAGTACAAGTTCTGCTACGAAGTTGCGCTGGAGTACTTGAACTCGGGTTAACTCACCTCAAAACTGCTCGGCTGTACCTGGTCTTACCCACCTGCAGTTGATGTTTGGATGTCAGGTCAGAAATTACTTCTTCAGATGCCTTCATTTGATGGATGAAGACTCTGACAGCCTGCAACTGCACTGGGTCGCTGCTGTGTGTGTACAGCAAGAATTACCACGTGACACTACGTTCTAGCTATCTGAGCAGCCACAAGATCACAGCGTTGTACTCACAGTCACTGTGTCTGTCTGTTGTTTTCCACTTCTGCTACTGCTTGTAACCTTTGGTTGTTGCCTTTATCCTCCCTGGATAATAAGTGTCATTTCCATTTTTGTGGGGAATGCGATAGTGTACAGTTGATGTTCCTTATTCTTATTTTCAATCTCTGATTTGTTCCCTGTTACAAAGCATTATGCCGTGTACAGCTAACAAACTAGCATCCCATAATCAAGTCCAAAATGTTGATGTAGCTGCTTCAGTTTTGAAGAAACACTGACAAATGTACATGCAAAATTACATCACATCCAGTTAAAGCATGTTATGCTTTTTTCTCCCACCCCCATTATGTTTATATTGTAAATATTGAAAATTCTGCAGATATTTATTCATTCTAAGTTTGTTGTGAAGCACTCTGAGTGACAATCATGTTTGTTTGTTTTTTTTTCCTCAATATGATGTTTATTGTTAGCTTTGGTTTATCTTGTTTGAAAAAGCATAAAACTGCAAATATATACATGTATATCCCAGTGTCGGTGTCTTTTTCTTCTTGTCTAGTATCACTTGTGTCACCTATTGAGAGCAGCAACATGTATGTCGCAGTACAGCCATGTTCTGGATGAATTAAGGGTATTTGTGTCCATATTCAGTAATATATTCATCTTACAAATAGTAGCAAAAGTAGTAGATGAATGGGTGGCACAGAGGAACAGGCGGCTCGTGGCTGCTGGGGGTTTTGGTTCGGATGTGGCTTTAAACCCAATTCAGGCTCTGTGGAGTTTCCATGTTCTTCCCATGTCTGCATGGGTTTCCTCAAGCTGCTCTGATTTCTGTCCACTGTCCAAAGACATGCACTTCATGAACTGATGACTCAAAATTGCCCAAAGTGTGAGAAGGTGATGAAAAGTGCAATGTGAGAAATTATTGATACCCATATCAGGACAAAAATTATAAATAGTAAAAAAAGTTATTCAACAAATCAGTAACAGTGATGTTAACGCAAACTACAGGAAGTTTAAAAAATAACGAATGACATATTTGGAAAATGGAAATTTTATAATGCGTTATTTATGAAAAAAATAATTACCCGTTAAGTGAAATTATGGCATTAATAATGCTAAATCCTTTTTAATGTTATGGTTTTATTTCATACATAAGTTAAACATCTCATTTCAATAAGCTATAATGTGGAAATTATAGTAATTATGCTTCCTTAAATGGAATGTCACTAAGGCAATGTTGGAGTTAGATGATTGAATGGTTTTTGCACTTGTCCAAATAATGGTTTCAGCATGGAGTGAATTTGAATATTATTTGCTGGTCTTTGACTGCAAACTTTCAAAAATGCATTTTACATTGAACTAATTTTCTGGGGGAGGGCCAGGCTGAAGTATGCCACTGAACCTCTTACACAATGTTAATGTATTCATGTAACGGTGACAGGTTAATTTTGAATGGACTTTGGACTTCTATATAAATTATTTAGATGTTCTCATTTGCAAAAATTTAAATTATGCTTTAATTAAGGTATGTTAAGTAGCTCTGCTGCAAGCTGAGAAACCCAGCAATGGAGTCTGTGCATTAGATGTATACTAACCAAAAAAAAGTGGTTTCTCATTCCTATTGAGCTCAGTTCGGGTTATGCATATTTCATTAAGAGCAGAGGTTGTATGGCGGGTGCTGTCAACTAAAATTTGATGGCAATTGTTCATTTTTTTATGTTAAGGGTTTAACTCAAGTGACTGTGATTGAAATTAAGCTTGAAATTAATGCTCCGGTCCAGGAATAACACTAACAGCTTAAACTTAATCAGTTTTAAATTAGAGAAAAACACACACATACACCTTTTCAATAAAATAGATTTGAGTAGTATTAGACTGAACAAATAAATAAATGCTCGACAAATGAAAGGTCATGATGTGCTAGGTGTTACTATTCATCCAGGGAAACTTACCATGTCAGTTTATATACTGAACTGCTTACAAATATTCACCCATTTATACTGTTCACTGAGCCATTCAGCATGAATACCTCAAATAAAGAAGCACCAACAGGAGAGGGGATTCAAACCCATGTCCTTTGATTGTAAGGAAAATTTCCTTTGCACCATGACATGCCTTCCTTCTAACTTTTGCTGGTAAGGGTAAAGTAATTGAAATATCTTCCAAACCAAAGAAATGGCAGAAAAAAATTTCTGCTAGCATTTTTTTCTCTCTCAGACTACATTCATATACTTGAAGAACTGGCAAATAGATGTGATTAGATTTAATGTGGAAAAACTTGCAAAAGCAGAGAAAACTGGAAAGAGGGAAAGTACTTTTTGACAGCACTGTATATGGCACAGTACCTGGTGTGTTTGTGTGTGGGTTTGAAATCCACATGTTCACCTTGTGTTTGTATGGGTTTCCTCCCACAGTCCAAGGACATGTTTTTGGGATTAATTTGCACTCTGTATTGTATGTGTATGTGGCCATCCTGTGATGTACCGCCATTCTATCTAGGGTGTGATTTCCTAGCCTCGTAACCAGTAATTCCAGAATAGGCTCTATGACCCTGGTCAGGATAAGTAGTTAAGGACAATGGATGGGTAAGATCCCTCAAAAGTTGTTTAGTATCTTGCACAATTTTTTTCCAACAATGATCATCATGTCCATAATTCTAAGCCCCTGAGGTAGGCATTTCTTACACCAGTGCAAACAAAGATCAGTCTCCCGCAGAGACGTGGTAATAGGGAAGTGTGCATTCAGACAAAATATTGTTCTGGAAAGTATTTTTAATGAGAAGAGCAACATCTCTGGGAGATAAAACCCCATATCAAAAATATGCACTCAGTTCAATGACAAAATTAAAGAATGGGCTTGGCTGTATAACCATGCGCAATGAAAACAGATGAGACAACGTTGTCAAACTTTGTGCTGCTATAAACGAATTGATTTGCGCAAAACATGGCGGTGTTTCAGCTAAACGCCTTTGTCAGTATGTATGTACAAATCAACGACAGGATACATAACAGGTTATGACATCACAGTTGTTTGACTAACAGCTGAATCCAGTAACCATATGGCAACCATTAAACAGAGTAAACAATGACAGTGTGTGGATTATCAGCACAGTAATACTGATACTGGAAAGAAGAGAACAACAGTGCAGAGACAGTAACCGAAAAAGAGCTAACAACGGAAAATAGAAAATAAAAAACACGGAACCAAAAACTATCGATAAAGGACTGAAATACACAAAATGTTGTGTTGATGAAGGACTGAGTTAGAAAGGCATGTTTCATTACATTTTACATGTTACAAATAACTTGTTGCATTCTTTCATCATAAGGTATTCAAGAAGTGAACATACAAAATTTCCTTTTGTTAACAATATTAATTCAATTTCCATTAAACAGAGAGCACCAGCATCACGGCCCCCACCCTTTTTTAAAAATCCCTACCATGGTGGATTCAGTGTCTTTATTTCTAATAACACATTTATTTTCCGTTATCCTCATTTTAAAAAAATCTTATACAATTTCCTACATAAGTAAGGTTATGTAGAAAGTGAAGTGATTACTTTACTTAAATGTGAGTGTTTATATGAGACACCTGTAATCATAGCACAGCAGCAAATACTCTTGTGGCTGAGCGCTCTCTTATACGTTAACCTGGATCATGAGTGAAAAGCAATAAATATTCATTTTTAGTTTCAAGTCTGAAAGTGCTGCCCCTTGCTTTATTCAGATTACCTGTCGTTGAGATTCCAGCACCCAAGTTCATTCTTTAATATTATCACTTCGGTGAGCTTCTCTCTTCAGTATTCTTCCTCATAAATAAATAAAATACATACAAATGAGAAGATGTAACAGAGCAATGGCTTCCATAGCAATAATGATGTATCTACTCCTCTTTTTCTTTAGCCTTGAGCGTGTTGCTTCCCTGGGGTGCCTAGAAGCAAAATCTGGCTGGACTGTATGTCTAAAATCAGATGAGAGCACAAGACTAGGGTTAACAGGGGCTTCCAAAAAGAGAAGTGTCACATGTGCAAAAGCAGCCCACAAATCCCCATCCAAGCAAAATCCTTTGTCCCATCCCCAGGCAAGCGCTCAGAGTCAAACTCCAGAATCAGCAATGCCACATGTAAGAGAAAATGCTCATGAGGCAGAAAGACCTAAGCTTTCCATTGTGGGGCCTTTGTGGCATGAACCTTGCGAGATTGCCCCACCCATGCTGTGCCGTATATATTGGGGTGTCCAACTTTTCTGGCTGTCACACTTTCTCATTTGTGGGTTAGTCTGAACCGCATCCAGTGGAAAAATGTCGCAGTACTCGGGAAAGGTAAGTCCCTTGGCTGACGTTCCCCTCTAACCTCCCCCCTCCCTCATTTAGGTGCCAAAGATCTTCCAGCGTAGAAGCGTAGCTTAGTGCTTTAGTACATAAAGCTGGTGTCCTGTTGGTGACTGATTCACATCCAGGAAGTCTTGCTTTATTGTCAACAGGGTGTTTTAATGTTGTGTGCCAGTAAAATATACAGAGAAAAGACTTTGAGAAAAGGTGCCATCTCTGTAATAAAATGTGGAAAAGAGTGCAATTGTCTCTATAGGTTTCAGATTATAGGGTCTTGGAATTTTTAAGAAGATGTAAATCTTGCACTTCTGTCTTGTAGGTAAAAAAATAAAATAATAAAAACAAATTTGCTTCAATATCACAGTAACTTTTTTTTAAACTTTGTGCAGAATTTGAAAAAGTATAGAATATAAATTGTGAACATTTGGAATAAAAGTAAGTTTTGGCATGTGTGGATTCATTCAATATTATGCGCTATTATCAGCTATGGCAGAAAAAATAGACCACAGAATCAGGCAAATGCCTGCACAGTCATGATAGGTCAAAGGCTGTTGAAGACTTATTTACATGGATTGTTGTTTTAAAGAAACAGTTCAGCTCATGCTGGTGCAATTCTCAGCCTTAAATTCAAAATCAGCTGTTTCAAAACCACTAATATGCTTGCTACCCTGTTTGTTGTAATAAAGTCTTTACCCTGGTAAAAGAAAAAATAGAGCCATGATAGATTATTTTACAGTTGAACGTTTAAGCTATACTAATATAAAATACTTTTTTTAATTTAAGGTGCAGATGCATTAGGAATACCTTACTCAGACAAATAGATATATATGTATACAAATATCTAAAACAAGTTATGAATTATGTATCCAAGATTTTGAACCTGCCTTATTTTGGTTCCTTTTTTTATTAACTGTTATATTGGTCTCTGTGACATTTCCAGCTTTAATCCATTTTACCTACAGATCCAGCTTCATTTAATTCACATCATTGATGGATTGTATTCTGCCTGTGTTCCACTCCCTCCATCCACCTATCCATGTGTGTCCCTACCTCCAGATAGTCTTCTACGAGGGAAGATGCTTCACAGGGAAGTGTCTGGAGGTGTATGGCGAGTGTGATAATTTCCAAGACCGCGGGTTCATGAACCGAGTCAACTCCATCCGTGTAGAGAGCGGTGCCTGGATCTGCTATGACCACCCTGACTTCCGGGGCCAGCAGTACATCCTGGAACGTGGCGAGTACCCAGAGTTCCAGCGTTGGAATGCCCACAATGATCACATGGGCTCTTGCAGGACCGTCCGTATGGTGAGCACCCAGTGACCAAAATTTATATATAACTGTTTTATAGCAACTGCCCTTACATGACAGGTAGACCACGTCAAGACCACACACCTCCAGGAGAGATGTTTTCTTGACCTTCTGTGTCTGATGTATGTCTGTACTGCCTCCCACACTTCCCTCAGCATGGAGAGCGCTACAGGATTGAGCTGTTCGAGGGTGGAAACTTCTCTGGCCAATGTGTAGAGTTCTGCGATGACTGCCCCTTCCTGCAGGGCCGCTGCTTCAGCAGCAACTGCATCAACTCCATCAGGGTCTATGGTGACGGAGCGTAAGTTCTCCTCAGTTTCCCCATCCCTCAATTTGTCCCCCCTTTCTAGGATGTGTGTAGGATACATGCCAGATTATGACGTCAAAGTTTAAAGTTTTATGCATCTGAGATTTGTTCAAATGGGGGTTCAACATTGATTCAAAAACAAACCTCATAAATGCAGGAATTCATCGATATGCACTGTTTCACACCTAAGAAAGGGAGTCATTAAACTGCAAGTCTCAATAATACAGAGTCTCAAAAATGTATACAAATTTTAAAAGAAAATATCTATGAGCATTTTCGTTGTGAATTGCCAAATTCGGAATCCCCAATATGTTAACTGTGAACATACTGCACAGGGGCTGATTCGATATTTGTCACAAACAATTCTTTCTTGGTACACCAGATATTTGCTTTAAATTAAGCAAAGAGCATTATAAAAAGAGTGTGTATTAAAAAAATTGTATACATTTTTGCAACACTGTATGTACAGAAGTCAGAAGCCAAGCTGAAAGTTTCCCCATGGAAATGTTTTTAGATTGAAACACTTCAGGTGAGTTTATTGAAAAAAAAAATGACTACAGAAGTCAGTCCATCTAGCAAGTAGTCATTAGAACAGAAGATCTGTAAATAAATGTTTAAAGATCAATTTACTCAGTGTCAACAGTACGTTTGCTGTCAGAAATGCTGTCATGCACTGATGTGACCCTAAAGGTATTGTTGGCTTTGATTCTGGTTAACTGGCTTGATAGCAATTTTTTCTTTTTAATAACTGCATATCTCTTTAACTGATTTGTTTCTGTACTCAAGTCATCACAGCAGACAAAAAGTAGTTGGTGCACCCTAAAACTGGCACAGTTCAAAAGTGCCATTGTATATTTGGATTATAATCAAATTTGAGCTAAAGTCTGGTATTATACAACATATATAAGCACTCTAAGAAAAAGTAAAAAGATCAGATTTCTTTTGCCACAAAAGAAAGAAGCTTGGCACAGATATTAGAAGCATTTCAACTGTAGCCCAGTTCAGCAAAAAAAAAAAATTGTTGGAATCACAATCTATTTAAATGACAAACTAAAAATGAAAACAGTATTTGTATGATTCATGCCAGTGTTAAGTAATTTGCTTATGTTGCTCATATAGAACTTTTTGCCACAGGTTATAGTTCAGAAAACTCTAAGCAGTGATATCACTTTTCCCTACAGCTGGGTGCTTTATGAAGAGCCCAACTACCGTGGACGCATGTACATTGTGGAGAGGGGAAACTACTGCAATTTCACCGAATGGCATGCCCAGAACCCCAACATTCAGTCTATTCGGCGGGTGGTCAACTACTTTTAAACACTGCTACTTGAAATGGACTATTCCTTTTAGCAAATATGTAAAATAAATCCAAATGAAACAATATCTGACCTAATGCTGGTACTTCTGTTTATATTACAGTATGAAGGAGAAAATCCCCTGCAAAGTATTTCAGTTTTGGTTTTAATTTCTCTTTTAGTTTAATCACAGGGTTGCTGTTTCATTTAATTAACTTCTCAATATTCATATTGTGTACATAACAGGAGCTGACATTTCAAAAAGGCATCATATGACACCATGTTCCAAAACCGAAATTATATCAGTTTAACACTGCAGATGTGAAAAAAAATCAATTGAATTCTTTATTTGTATATAGTGTTCTTTTCTACAAAATGACAGAGTAACAAATAATAGACCGCATGCAACAATAAAGTACCACAAGTAACAATAAAAAAGCATAATAATAAACCCAGCAGGTAGTTTTCTAATGTACTGATCTGATATATCCATTTGGCAACTGAGGAAAGGAAAACAAAAACTCCCAGGTAAAGGAATTGGGAGAAAAATAAACTCCTCAGGGTTCACAAATGATCAACTATCCAACCTTCTTTCACATCCTATTTTAGTGCACTGGGTTTGTTTGGGGTTCCTCTACCTAAGACGTCCTGCTTGTTTTGGCAATGAGGAATTCAATTCTATATACTTTTATAAAGCACTCTTAGAGTGATGCAAAGCACTGAACAACATTACAGAGAATGACACCATCTTACAGGGTGTGATACTGGAGACAGAAATGACAGATGAATGCAGTAACATAACTTGCAATTATAGTGAACTTTACAGTAAGTTAGTTGGCAACTGAGGAAAACAGAGGAAAACAAAAAACTCCCAACTACAAAAAAGGGGATTAAAAACCTTTTGGGGTCCAACTGCCTATGGCTGCCTACCTGTCCTGGCAATTCTAATGTGGTAACAGGGGAGCAGTATAGATATGTCTAACTCAGAAAACCACTACATCTGTCAGCGCAGTGCTGTAGTAGAAACCAAATTTGTTGTCTAGGCTCATGGTTTTGGTAGGCAGTTGTCAACTCCCAGCCATGGGGGGCCTGTCCAGAATTCAGCAGTAAGCTGTCTGCAATGCCAGGGAGAATTGGCATCAGCTTCAAAAGACACCGTAATCCTGTGATTTCAGACAACCCCATTCAGTAGGTAGCAGTGTCCAGTCTCTGCCAAAGGCTACCTGGATGTCTCTGGGAAAGCACCATGGTACCCCAAGAAGAGGGAGAAAGAAGATATCAAGTAAAACTATTAATGATGAGTCTACATTTACAAGTGTAGAAATGAGCAGAAAGGCAAAGAAGATTACTAGTCTATGTGAAAACTTTTTTTTTAATTATTGAGTCCTGAGCCTGAATTTCAAAGCTGATACTGCTGGGAAACCTCATCATTTGGTAAGGCATTCCATAGTTTAGGGACCATATAACTGCCACCTAGGGCTTTAAACACATTTTGGGTAATGCAAGTAGGTTGGCATTTTGTGAGAAACAAGCATGATTTGAATTGAGCTCACAAAATGGACCAAATTCCCTAAATGCTTTATAGGTAATTTACCATTTTAAAATCCCATTTACTGCAAATGGCTGGCACTCTGTCCAGGCTGTACCCTGCCTCATGTTCTACACTTCCAGTATAGGCTTAGGCTCATTGCAACTCTGCATTAGGACAAGTGATTATAAAGGCATAATGAATAAATGGATTTAAAAAGTATCTATTACTAATCAGCAGCCAATGCAGAAACTGAAGGACAGTAGCAATGCGGTTGTACTTTTTGCCAGTTCCTGCCATGGTTTGGAGTAGATGAAGAGCAGTCGTTGGGTTGCCAGACAACAATGGTTTGTGATACCGGTGGGTATCCATATAAATTGACCCTGAGAAAGAAAAAAATTGACATACCCAGAATGGGTGGCAGTCTCTGGTACTTGGACCTCCTAAGATTTATTTTTCTACTGTTCTTCAGATTTTGCAGCGTGTTTTTCTCTCCTCTGTTACCAGTTGGTTTTTTTACTCTTTACTTCATCCTCACTCTCTATTCTAAACTGCCATCATAATAACCACAGTTATTCACCTTATTATCGCCTTATTGCGCTGGGCCTTGAATGCTTGATTGTCTTCTCTTTTGTGCCAAAGCTCTTGGCTACTAAAGGCAATGGACGCATTAGTCTCAAGTTCATATCTGCCTTGATGGAAAGTGTGTTCATTAAACTGGCAAGGCTCTTTCCTCTTACTACTTGAGGCCATCTAGTCTAACCCGTTATACTACTACTTTTACTACTCTGCTTTTGAATTGGGCTTGTAAGCAGTTATGGTTGTCTCCTTGTCTGGCCCTTCCTGCATCTCACCAGGGTTGATACACAAGTGCAGTGAGATCTGCTGTACCCACAATCATTTTAGCTTGGTATGGGGGCCTACAGTCAGGGTGAGTTACAATAAATCTTGTCTCATTCTGCTCATGATAATTTGTGCAAAATCCAGTGGGTCACTCATTTTGCCCCAAGGATATAGCTCTCAAGTGATCTATCAGTGGCATAACATGATTACCATCCTGAGGGAACATTGTGCAGGTCCACCAACCCTGCTTGTCAAGGGTTTCAATACTTCTGCAAGCCATTGTATATGTGTCACAAGGCCACCAATAAGTTAAAATGAAAATCCACCTTCTTTATCTAACCCAGGTTCAGATTCCAACAGGGGTTTTACTATCCAACAATGCAGAGAGACTGAGGTTTGGGCTTTGATTGATCTCTTTTTGATATAATTCCCAAACTTGGAACCTATCTTTTTGTTTTTGTCTGTAGGCAAAAACCTGAAACCTGAAATATGATGTATCAAAGGCTATCAAGACACGTGCGATGGTAAGCATCATTCAACCAGGGTTTACCCCTTACCACTGGCCCCATACTCCTCTGTACAAACTCTTTAAATGTCCTGTATAATAAAAGGATGAAGAAATAAACAAAACTTTAAAAGTTCTCCATAATTTATTTCTAATTGCACAGCTTATTGTTTTTGGTATAGCAGAAAAATAAGTATTTTTTTGAAAACTATTACAATATCACAATGTTTTGAGCTAATAAAAATTTAACTTGAAATGACACACAAGCATTCATGTATATAATAATCACTGAGCATTAATCCTAGATTTAAAAATGTTCCTGTAATTCATTCAAAGTTATCTTTGCAACACAAAAGAAATGTGTTATCCTGTGTTTTGAGGCTGCTGCATTCCAAGAATAAATCAATATTTATAGCTGTAAAGATTTGCTGTGGTATCATTTTAATGTATATGTGGATGAGAAACTCAGTTGAGAAAAGCAATGCTGGTTTCATCAGATGAAGGTGTTTGACTAAAATGTACTGCTGATATGTAGTATGACATAAGCTTTGTCTAGAAAGTTGACTCTAGCTGTCTTCTGAGTGTGAAGGTTAGGGTCAGCAAGTCTGCAACAAGGAGTCTTTAATGCTGGGCCCTAAAGAAAGACATTGCCTTTAATCTCACTGCCATGGAACCTAATAAAACTTACTCATGATGATTGTGCATATTTAATAATATGTTCACTTATCCAGCCACTTCAATTTCAGCAATTGATAGATCTGACCAACTATCACTGGCAAAACCTACCTACTTTAGCTTGTTATTTTATTAATAGAAACCAGGGTTAAATAAAAACCATAAGTTCACCGAGTCACTTTTTAAATATCAATATTTCAGATATTTATAAAAGGCTCTGCATAGACAGTGGACACACCACTAAATTATAAATGTTTAAGTTCAACAACCTCAAATTTTAAGCAGATAGAACCTAAAAAAAAACAAAAAAAAGCGAGTATCTATACGTAGACATGGCAATTGCAATTTAAAACTAAATGAAATCTTTTTTATTGCATTACAATGAAGATTTTTTTGTATAGTAAAGGTGACAACATAAGTCAGTGGAAACAACTGCAATATTTATAAACTGTATCAACTGTAATTATTCCTTCATAAAAATTCACCAGTAACAAAATGATTTTGAAAGTCTGAATATGTCAAAGATTAATAGTGCAAAATTTAAAAAGAACCTTCAGTCTTTGTGTGATCTAAATTTAGCAATCAAACTAAACTAAAAATGCATATTGATAGTAGAAGACAATCTTAATTTTAAATACTGAGCTAGTGAAACCAATACATGAATATTGCAGAAAATGCTATGGGAAATAACCAGGACTATTTGATATAAGGTGTTCAGCATAATTCCCCAAAAATCAAAATGAACCATCTGCTCCAAAAGCATATGGCAGGAACTCAAGGTTTTAGCTTGACTGTGTGCTGTTGCTCTGAAGGTATGACTTCATTCGAGCAATGAGCTCACTCTCCTCCTCCAGTGTAAGATCCAGGTAATCCTCCTCATGGTTGGGGATGTCATCCAAGACCTCATTAACTACATCATTATCCACAGCATCTTCCCCTAAACCTGTAGTGAGTAGTAGTGAAAGGAGGACAAAATCTGTAACACCATTAAACAGCTGACATGTCTTATGGACCAAATAAGTCCTGAAAACTGCTATAGTAAAATGTTTATCTTGCTTTTTAAATACTTTTCTATAGCCTGTGTCAAAGACACAAAGACACTGTGAAAAGACATTTCTGATGCATACATATTTTGTATTTTTATATGCCTTGCTTTTTAAATTAAAACTTCTGCAGTATATCATATTAAAAAAAGAAGGTCCCTTAACATTAGAACTCACCACTCCCTTGTGTAGCTAAATTTGGTTTAAATTTGTTCTAGTACCAAAGTGAAAGCGCTTCTGGACATGGCAAAAGATGAAAGTTGCAAAAACCTGAACTCACCAGCAGACTCTGAGGAGGTGCTGGGCTCTTCAGATAGAGAGGAGGGGGGCGAGGGTGAGAGCTCCTCTGAGGGAAGGATGCTATTGTTGTCTAGTATCAGTTCCAAAGCTCGTTGCACATCTCCAGAAGTCTGCCTAAGTGCATTCTCTGCAACTTCCAAGCTAAATCCCAGAGAAACTAGCTGTAGCAAAAACCAAAGATAGCAATAAAAAAAAGTCACTGCACATGCAATTGCAACACAGTACATTTCTCTCAAGGTTTTGCAACCAGAACAAGAAAAGAAAATAATATTCACCTGATTTATTTTGTCCTGTCTCATTTGAGGAGTGTCCTCCACTCCAGCGTTAACTCTGGATGGCTCAGCTTGACTGGAGTCGAGAAGAATCTATACAGTAGAGTGACATTTATAACTTTACATGCCAGGCAGTTTCCCACAGCTTTGGCCACAGTGGACACACTACTCACGTTTAAAGCTCTATCGACGTTCCCATGAGCTGAGTGTAGTGCCAGAGCAGCGTCCTTCCTGGAGTAACCCAGTTGTTGCAGTATGGTGATCGCTTCCATGCGATGCCTCCTCTTCTCCATCTCCTGTTGTTTCATTCTCTCCTTCTCCTGCACATCCAATAACCTTCAACAGCTATTCAATTAAATCCCCCCCCACAGCCGTCTTAGATTTGTTACATAGCAATAGGTGCCTACTCTGTCCAGGGGAAAAAGAAAAGCTTCTGCAAAATTCCTCCATTACAAACAAATTCCTGTCATGTAGGGATCAAATTAAAATTTTTAAAGGGAGGAAAAACGATTCCTGGAAAAGAAAAGTATCATCTTAAATTAATTTTAAAAATATAAATAGAAGACATTTTATTTTATGCATGAAAATTAACACATTTTATAATATTTGTATCAAAAAATATTATTCACATCTTGTTATACTTTTAATGTTATACTTTTGTTCATCCATTGTGTATAACCCCTTTTCCATTGCATCGACACAGAAGTCCAAAGTCTATCAAGGAAGTGCAGGGTGGGATACAGGGTACATCCTGGATGGAGATATTCTGATATCCAGGTCAGTGATGTTTTATGATAAAAAGATGAAACAATGACAATATAAAGGTCCCAAGGTCACTGTCTACATATTTCACTCTGCAAAGTGCATGGACACTATACTGCTATGGGAGCTGTGTAGCTTTACTAAAAAATGAATCAAGATGAATTCCCTTACAATAAAGTAACTATAACCTTAATCACAGAGTCTTGTTATTAAAGCTGTTTGTATGATTAGACCGTCCATAACCCTAACCGTAAGAAGCACTTCCCTCGAGGGAGGAAGGACAATATTGGCATGACCCATTATTTTAAACTTTCCCTGAAAGTAGGAGGGCAGACAACACTAAGGAGACCAGACAGCACATCTCTGCAAAAAAAAAGAATCTTCTTCCACAGACCTCCCTCATGCTGAAATACTTTCTGCCACAAATCAGCCACCATTTTGACATATACCCATGAATAAAGTTTTACACATCACCTACCTCAATTCAATCCTGCTCCCTGAAAAAACCTGTCATAATGATTTAAGTAACTGAATTGAACAGTTACACATTATAGTTTATGTAGGATCCAAACATCTTACTCAAAATAACTGTAAAACAGACAATAGTACTATGGTAGTTTTAAACCTTTAAACCTTTCATTGTATGTTACATGAGAGGTGAAAGTATTGTTTAAATGAATTAAAAATTAATTCTGACCTGAAACTAAACCAACCTGTCAAAGTCCCGATAAAATTGTAGAACTCAGGTTAATGTTCGTTTTACCTAAATGACCAGTCTTGGTCTTTAAAAGTGGAATGAATAATTCTATACCAGCCAGCTAAACTGATCTTTTCAGCTACAGAAGTAATGCACATTCACAACTAGTGCTAGCTGTAACACTAGAATTCCCCAAATTTTTACCCTGGGGTTTTTTCTTTTTTCTCCTTTACACATTTTCCAGATGGCTTTTTGCTGAATATTCATTAGCAAATTGCCCTTGTTTAATCTTCTTTTACTTTCATTTTATTGTCACTTTTGTTTGAACTATTTTTGCTCTATTGTTCAGCACTCTGCTGCCTTGCAGAAACTACTTTAAAAATAAACTGAATTTGTACTCATTTCATCTTAATGGTATACTGAATAAAACAGTAAGAAAGCCAAGAAAATATATAGGATGGAACATATAATGCACTGAGTATGTAATTATCAGAAGGACAGAATACCTCTCTCCTCTGGCTGATGTGGACAGCAGCTGCATTGGTGTCTCCTCCACATGCCCTCAGGCCTAAGCGAGCCTCTTGATCAGTATAACCCAGGCGCATCAGCTCTGTCATTTTAACAGGGTCCAAAATCAGCCGCTGATACAAACTCTCCACCTGGAACAGTGGAAAATGGAACAGATCAGATCAGAACAGCATAGGTAATGAAACAGCATAGGTAATGAAATAACATCATGCACATATTTACAGTTTTTTTTTGCTTCAGGGACATTACCTTCTGCAACTGTTTTGTAGCATGTACTTCATTCCCACTCAGATATGCCTGTAAACTCTGTAGAAGGTACAGTCTAAGGAATAGAACTTCCTCCCGTCCTGTGTTACCCTGAAAATTAGACATATACAGTCCATCAGTAAACCTTTGGTCAAGCTATTTCAGCAATTGATCATGAATGAATGAATGAATGAATGAATGACCAAAGGTTTAAATTTATCAATCAATGTTTAATGTGGTTAATGCTGTGCAACTGTAACACTGCAAAAATTACATCCTGATCCACTTCTCACAACCAAACGGGAAAAAATTAGATTATTATAAGCTGTATACACACCTTTATTTGGAGGAGTCGCTTGTTCTGCTCGCCATAACACTTCAGAAAATAATCCTCTGCTTTCTTTAGCCTGTGTATTGCATCATCAAGGGAAGTGAGAGATGCCAGTACCTGGTAGCTCCATACAATATCCAGCTGTAGAACAGCGTAGTTGTCCACAAGGTCCAACAGGGTGGAGCCACACTTACTGTACAGGACAGCAATGAACAAGCAGTAAAAATAAGAATGACTGACCATACAAAATGGATGGCTTCATCTAACTAATAATTACAACAACATCACAACCCATCACATAGTCAGTATACTAAGTTTGGGAATGTTGTGCCCTTATTTCCAAAATATTAAAGAAATAATGGCACAATGGTAGTAACAAAAGTAACAAAAAGTTCAAATAACACAATAGTAAGAAAATTTCCCTAAAAATGGAATATTTTGTTGCATGGTTTTTGTTTTAATGACAGATGCAACATGCTACCATATATCTAATGCAGATTCCATTACCCACATG
Source organism: Arapaima gigas (assembly GCA_900497675.1). NCBI lineage: Eukaryota > Metazoa > Chordata > Actinopteri > Osteoglossiformes > Osteoglossidae > Arapaima > Arapaima gigas. The sequence goes on along the minus strand of UFQX01000486.1, from coordinate 213,584 downwards.
TCTTAGTAACAAATCAAAGTATATAAGCACTTTAAGAGTCACGTATGTCGTATGTATCAATATTCTTCTTACTTAAATAAATCGTCTGCTTCGAGCAAGTGGCACAGTGCTGACTCATAGTCCTTCCTCTTCATTAAAGCTCTGCCTTTCTCATGGAACCCCATAGCTAAAATGAGAGCCTTGAGACACATTTCAGAAACATGTTAACCAGTTATAACCTCCTCAAAATCCCCCAGCAATTTTTATATTTACCTTTTTCTCCTCAGGTGGAATTCTGAGAGGATTTCCTTTTTGATCTGCAATTTCTAAAAATGGAGTCGTCTCTGGATCTTCACTGCCATCTTTAAAATGAGAAATAAATTTCAAGTTTGCATTTTGAAAAAAATCTTAATAAAGTCACAATCACATTGTCTTGTTCTGAGTACATCTCCAGGTAGCAACTGAATTAGCAATTGAATTTTACATGAAATTACCTCTCTCGGACAGAATCTGATAGCCTTTCTGGGTTCTTTTTACGCTTTCATCCTGAGACTTTTTCTTCTGTTCCTCCTCCAAGATCCTTTGCTGAATCTCTGGCTCAGTTATTTTCAACACCATTATCTTAGAGTTGTGTTTTACATTTTGTTCATCAAGCCTCTTTTCTGCAAATGAACACAAACACATAAACATTCCCCAGGCATGTGGGGGAAATAAAAAAAAAAAGAATCATACTTAATAAGATACTTAAGATACAGACCAGGATTTAAATTTTTGCCCAGGAATATTAACTTGATGTGCTTAAGCCCAAATTCTTCAGATATCCTGCAGAATGCAAAAGAATTTCTCATAAATTTTTGCACTGGTACATATTTAATTTTATACTGGTAAAAATCAATATGACAGACTTACATTTTCATGGCATCTTGTGCTGTAACATCCAGTTTCGTATTAAAATAATTCTTTTTCCCAAAATCCTTCAAAAAGGAGAAAACAAATTATTGTGTGTCGAGGACATTTTGATTTTTTTTAATTTAACACACATGATGCAAAATAATAACAATGCAGTGCCAAGGGTACAGACTACAAATCATGCACTGCCACTTGAGAATTTTGGTTACTTTAACTGTGTTTAAAAGGTATTCTATTGTTTGCTCTGCTAAAGTGTTAATCTTATCATAATAACAGGAGTTGCTGGGTAGACTATTTTACTGATAGATATTTTAGTACCATTTTTTGCCAACTGTTGTCATTTTTCCCCAAACCCCCTTTTCAATAGTTTTCAATTGCTACCTGCTGCGCAGCCTTAAATAGACTAGTGTTAGTACACAAAATCTCTTAAAGAGAAAATTGCAGATTGTTTATCACTGCAATATGCTCTACACTATTTTGCACATATGCTATATTTTGAGCAGTGTATAGAGATCTAAAAAATAAGGAAAACAGCAGCAAGTAACAAGTCTTCATTCTATTAAATTTGTGATTATTATGCTGTGTATTGTGTTACATATGTTTGTAATTCATCTAATAAAATTAATAAACTAATCAGCTATCTTTGCATTACAGATTCCTATTTAGATATCCTCAACAACAAACAATACTTACAAAACTGTAAATCTGCCACATAAAACAAAAGTACACATCTTTATGATTCTGGCCTTGAAAAACTAGAAACTTATACCAATTGTTCACCTTCCTTGCATTTGGTGGCAAAATGACCTCCAAGGTGGCAACACCAGTCTCTCTGTAGGTGGTGTTTCCCTTTCCCCTCTCAAGTGCCTGGAGTCGAATGGTCTCCAACATGCTTTCCACCTGGGAAATGGGGAACCCGAGCAGGACAGCATACCGTCCAGCAAGTTCCTACAGCAGGGAAGAGCAAAAAAAAAAAAAAAAAAAAAAAAATCTGCATCGCTGACTTCACATTCCCTTGTCCTTCTTTCATTCACCTTTCACAGGTCACCCCCCCCCCAGATTCACAACATATGATGGCAACATTTTAACTAAGTCAGGGTAAACAGGACAATTGGACATGGGGTCCAGTCCCATACAGTCAATTTCTGTTCATTCATGTCATGTCTAAGTTAATTGAACAGAATCCAACGTGTCCCCAGCAGATGACACCGAGAGGCCGTTTGTGGACATGGGGCCATATCAATGACCTTTTCTATCTTTCTTATGGGAAAAAATGTTCCCTCCATGTGTCCTAGTGGGGGGGATCATTTGTACAGAAACATATACATTAATATCAGCCAGCGTACAGTTAAATTGTTCGTCATGTTTATATAAAGAGTGTGGATATGTGGCTGTAAACGAGCCGTTCTTCCTCTTTCGACCGGGATTTTAGACGCTTTAGAGACATGTCGACAACTAAATACCTTTAAAGGCTCCAGTCCGGCTTCGTTGTTCTCAGCTGTAAAAGGCGGATCCCATAGCTGAATTTTGTCGCTCCTCAAAACTTTTATTAGCTTCGCCTGCAAATGTTCTTCTGTCATTTTCCAAAAAAGAAAAAAACTGAAAGCGAAACGTTACATGAATTGAAAGCAAAAGGACTGTGTGGTCACCAGGGTAGGTCGGTACGGGGCACCTTCAGTCAGCCGCTGTGTTCAGCAGCGTCGGGAACCGCGGACCGTTAGAGAGACAGAGATGCAGAAAAAGAGCTTCGCAAGATGTACCTTAAATCTGACGGGGAGATTTTTAAACGCTAAATTAAACAAACGACACTCTGGCTGCAGAGCTGGAATTACGGCGCACCTTTATTATTATTCCCCACTTCCGGATTACGGTCAGTTGTCAGGGACAAACCTTCTACACGTTTAATAACCAGAACGATTATTTGAACGCGCTGTTAAAGAGGATTGAAATATGAGCTATACATTTAGAGAAAAGGTTAAAAAAAACTACTCAAAGCTCGTTAGTTACACTTTTATACTATATAAGTATATTATATACTTAAGTATAAAATACTTATATGCAAAAGTTTCATATTCATTTCTGCATACTATTTGCATTTTTTTTAAACACTAAATCTTTCCGCATACTGTAGGTACAATATAAAACTCATCAGGAGTTCCTCATACCAGGTCTTCTATACATGGGCTTTTGAGTACAGCACTGAAAAGATATGTAATGATATTTTAATGTAATACTGGAGAACCATAAACAGACACATACAAATATAGATACATGTTTATTTGACTTACGATTTTCGGGAAAATACAAATATCTTATAGAGTATTTATTTCAACTGTACTTTCTTCATTTTATTTTCCAGAATTTGTCTGCTGTTGAGTGACAGCAGCCTGCATTTCTCCACCTAGCCGTTAGAGACAGTAATGCGCACCAAAAATGAGCCCTGTGATTCAATTCGAGTCCAGTGTTTCCTTATTTATGGTGATGAACAAGATGATGAATATTTGTTTATTGGATGAATTAGCCAAAAGTGATAAGTAAACAGGAATTGTGGACAGAAGGCTTTTTTATTTTTGGTTATTTTAAATTTGAGGCCATTTTAATGTCGCTTGAATTAAATATAAGCACACTAGTCCCTTCACATCTGCAGAATTTCCCTGCAACTGTCCCTCCATAAAATAGTTAATGCATCACTCAGTATTCCTTCAAGAAGCAACTATAAAAAAGTTGAAATAATTTGTAAATTCATTTATAATTTTGAGCATAAGAAATATAATGTGCAAAAAATAATAAAATTGTTTCAAATGTAGACTTAAAAATAGACAAAATAGTGAGGAAGTGTATATATTTACAAAGTTTGTGTGTGTGTGCGTGTGTATTTATAAGTTTGCTACTGCAGCCACTTGCGTGATTAAAAAGTTTTGCAGCTGTGGCTCATTTTTAAAAAAATTTTTTTTTAATATTTTCTGGCAACAATGAAAACATAACACAGTGTTAATAGAAGAAAAAATGAAAACAAAGCAGCAGGCATCATAGTGGTTAGTAGTGCTGTTGCTGGAGTCAAAGTTCAAAGTCTCAGATTCTATCTCCTGTTGCAATAACATAAGTCAAAATTACCCAAATGGAAGTGTTTTTTTTATTACAGTTTTAGTTAAGATTTTTGCACAACCAAATCTGTGAATAAACAGAGGTACATACTTATTGCATAGCTTTTACAGACTGTGAATTAGTGGCAAAAGCGACTTTGGTGTTACGAACAGACTGCCAGACCCAACTGTGTTCATAAGCTGAGGAACAAATGTACACAATCATGTGTTACAGGCTGTGGTTTTGATTCTCCAAGGTAATCACTCCTCCCATAGTACAGACTAGACTAAAACATATTGCATTAAATTAGATCTTTAGTTGTAAGTTACAATGACATCCATTCATTTTAGTTTAAAACATGTACATGAAAGATATATTTCTATTTCACAAGACTTTAATCTTAAAAGCACAACTTCTGCAGAATGGCACCACAGTCCCTGTAGCAATGCTGGTTTTACTGCTCCTTTAATGAAGCTGAAAAAATTCCAGCAGTCCATAATGTACAAGTCACAAATCTTAGGACAATATATTCATCAGAATACTTGGTGACAGGACAAATAGGAATAACCTGGACAGGGAACTGGAAGACTCCACTAATCAGACAGTCAGCTTATTCTTTTCTTTCACTTTGCACAGATTGCTCAACCTGGCTTGTAGTTATAGACCTGACTGAAGAGGCAATGCAAACCAAGGGTGCTGGGAAGCTTTAGGATTCAGGGCAGAAAGACCCCTGGTGGTCCAGCATGGTGTCATTGGCTAGGTTCCTGAAGCATGCTCAAATGTGGAGCTAGAAATTTAAATGACAAAATGTTTTAAGAACACAAGTTTCATATCTCTATGTTATCAAAGTTGAGAAACAAAACATCTGATAAATTAGACTAGAGTTACCATGAAGCTTCGTACTGTTCAATTAAATTTATTACAGGTGACTGTGATTGTATTATTCCTAAAACTTATTTAAACTATGTAAAAAGTAAGATAAAATGCACTTTCATACATTATCAAAGTACCTCAGATAAAACTTGAATGCAAATAATTATATTTAGGTCAGTCTTTGTAACCACTGCCACAATTTTGAAACTTACAGGAAAAAAAATTTTTAAATGTATGATTTATAAATTAACATGGTGTATTTTTTTTTTTTTAAAAAAGGCACAATTATGTCTTTCATTACTAATGATACATTTGAAAACTTTTTTTTAGTTATTCTATTGCTTTATGAGACAATACTGACTTGAGACCATGAATGACAAATTATTGGTGTTTTCATAGTATTTGAATTGTCCTTACAACGTGGTGTTACATTTATTTTTAGAAAGATAGCCATCACCACCACATGCAGTTAGCCGAAGGTGAAAAATTGCATGACTTCATCACTTAATTTGGTAAAATAATATAACACAAATAATAACAGCATTAAAAAAAAAACTTGACACCCATTTCACTTAATTCTTAAGGTAACCCAAAATTTTCCAAAACATTTAACTTTTGCATGACTACAGTATTTATGTTTATGTAGCAGGAACTTTCTCCAAAGCAAAATACAACTCAGGGAAAAGAAAAGTGCATTTCACCAACAGACAGATACAGGTGCTGATATTCTATAGTCAATTAGTCCAATACCTCCGTGTTTACATATACAATTGATATGTGTTTGTGCTTATTTAAATTCTTTTTTTTAAAACAAGTAATGTAGTGTATTGTAGCCAAAGGTGGATAAGGAGAGAAGTGGGTGCAAACGTGGCCTTTCTTGAATGTTCTAAGTGAGCAGGGGAGCCATTCCATTACACCAGAGACAGAACCCAGGACCTTTGGCTTTTTGAATTTGAACCTCTTACACCAAAGGTTGAGTGTAGCAGTCTGAGTGGGGTGTGGCGAGTGATGAGGTCCTGTAACCATCATGGTGCAGATCTGTTGATGGTCTTGTAGGTTGTAACAAGAATCTTAAACTTGATATGACCAACTACAGAAAGCCTATGGTCAGAGACATACTTGAGGACACTTTGGCTTTGGTTGGTTTCCTCAAGGAACTAGAAAAGGGTGTTTCCATCTTGCAGTTTCTAAGCAGTACATGTAGAGCCTTGATTTGAGGCTGATCCCAACCTCCACACTATCACAAAGCCACTGTCTCACTCCTCTTCAAGCACTAAGCTGTGCAGTTCTGTGCATCGGTGAGAGACAGAGGGGTGCAAGTGGATTTAGTGTTTGTCTTCTTGAAAATTAGTTAGCACAAACCTTTATTAGAACCCTGCCTTCTGTTATACTCAAAAATAATAAGATATGGTCAGTTGTATTGGTCTTGCCACAGCACTAGAAAGCTGTTCTTGGGATCTGGGCTGGGATACTTTATAGACACACGCATAGCCTCACTATTACAAGAATGGACTAGGGAACCTGATCTTAGAGCAGAACCACTAATGTAGGATGTTTAATAAATATGAAGGTCTGGAATTGGTCAGGGTTTTGAATTATGTTCCTGAATCTACCTGTATTGGCTAGAGCAGATTTTTGCTTACTTTCATTTTCTTTGTTCTCTCACTACACATAGCCGTAGATCAAAATGCTTACTGTCCACTGACCGAATACATTCCAAGCCTCCTTGCAGTTTCAGATTTCTTTTGCCATTTCTGCTGAGGGAAGGGGTAGTGCTGCAAGCTGATGGAAACCTTTGGTGACTGAATGACTGGTAAACTTAACTGTCTGGAAACGGTGGTCGAAGTTTGGAGTTTCCTTGAGTCTGTGTTGGAATGTCTTCTTTCTGTGAGCATTTCTCTTGATTCTCCTGTAGGAATGTTTTCTACTTGAAATTCTTCACAGGCTTTGTCATATTTCACAGCTTGTGTTTCACTACATATGAGCTTTTGATGAGATTCAAGGTCTTCAGTTTTCCTTGCATGGGCTCCTTTAATTCCATTTTGGATACAGGTCATCCGGTGTATTCCAAGGTGCGTGTGCCATAGAATTTTGTCACTATCCAAGCCAGCAACTAAATTAAACTGTATCGGTTTAACAGGTACCTGCTCCTCAAATGGGGTGGCATATTCCAGCTCCTGGCTCACTGGAACCACATTAAAAATAAATTTACCTCCTCTATCTTCTGTCTTTGATGCTGCAAGGAATAAAAAAGAGGATCACAAAAAAATATCCACCCATCCAGTTGGCAGTGGCAAAGACACCATTCCCTTTGTTTGCAAAGAAACAATTAGTCATTGTTAACAAAATCCAATACATTTTTTTACATCAATTTAAAACTTTCATTTAACTCTTCTGTAAATCTCTATGCGAAATGGCAGTATTTTATATGGCACACATTTTAAAACCAACATTTCAAAACTGGCAGCACAAAAATAATTAACCCTGCAAAGCAAACCTTGTTATTTCACAAGAACAAAGCCTAAAAGGAGAACCTGGCTTAAACACACTTAAGGATTATAGGACACCAGTGACTGTTATGGAGGAAAATAATACAGGAAAGCAGAATTAACAGCACATCGAATTTATTCGTGAACCATGAACTCTACGCACAGGGAAAGGTCACAACACTGCTTTTTCAGAAGAGTTGTAGATATACCGCACTACAAATACATTATTTGGGCATTAAATTACTAAAACTAAAGATATTGAAAGTAGCTCTACTGATGATTTTACAAACGCAAATAAATGAGAATACCCCGGCTGAGGCTGTGTCGTTGTGTTTTATATTCTCTAACTAATCGAATGGAAGCGACCCGCAGATGTTTCCTACGCCAACACAAAAATTCCATTCCAAAGTCTAAAGCTCACCTTTTTCGAACAAAATGACTCGAGTTTGTAGCCTTTGTTTCTCTTTAATCCTGTTATACTGTTCTTGGAGAAGTGTAATATCCATCGTAGCCCGACGACACACAAGCGGTGCTCGGTCCTTCTTAGCCAAGTAGCTCACCTGTTGTTCTTTACCTGCTTCAACTCTTATCACCTGCTCGATCGGACCAGTCGCACCCACACAGCACCGCTTAAACATCCTGATCGGTTACCGAAAAAAAAACACTTTACTGTATATGCAGTGCCATGTTCACTGTGCGCGACCTTCCAGCCTGTACTTCTGTATAATGCAAATACCGTACAGTGTAAACATATTAAGGCATGAAGGTTGCGCTTTTGGGGTCTGTTTATCACCAAACATTTGACTGAAAAAATGTTTCTTCTTCATTATCATAATAATAATAATAATAATTATTATTATTATTAAGATCATACTTTAATATTTATTTATTCGTTATTGTTAGTGCTGTTATTTGTAAAGTAACAGCAAAATTTCAATATAAGATCAGAATTTAATAGGAGGATTATAGCACTATGCGTTTGTTTCGCTGGGCAGGTGTGAAATTCTGAACTCATGGAGTATATAGACCATTTTATTCTATTTTACGCTTAACAGGAGGCGACGAACGAACTGCAGCACGTTTTAATAGAGACACGAGGCACTGTAGAGACGCTGGATTGCTGAGGTGAAATAAAACGATACAGAACGCTGAAACTGCATTATTACTCAGGAAACCTTTTCAGTTCCTATTTGAAGAGTCCTGCTGTTGCTCTGTTGACGCAGTGGGCGGGTCAGGTGTCACAGTCCGTAACTGACAGAGCACATAACAGCAAAATAACAGCGATTGTGACACTGTTCAAACAACTGGAAGGGGAAAAACTGTGTAAATATGTAATACCTATCATCGAAAAGAAGTTGCAAAACTTGGAAGCAACCACATTAAGGCGTAGGATTTCAGATTATTTTTTGTCATACAAAAAAAAAATCCAGCAAAGAGTGTGATTTATAAAAGAAACTACGGTCCGGTTATTAGTCTTGTTAACCATTGCCTGTTTCCGCGAATTGTTTTACATGTTTATTTCCTCTTATTGAAAAGAGCTGACACAGCGGATTAGCCGACATTCACTGCCTTGACGTGCACATTTTACGAATAAATCTTTGATGGTGTTACGACTCCTGGCGTTAAAAAGTCAGTCAGAGTTGATTAAAATAAAACTGAAGACGGGCGATTAGCTCTCTAACAGGGTACTGTGGAGTGTGATACATCCGGGCACTTGGGCGCTCTGCACGCCGCTCCCTTCGGAGGACATGTCTGCCTCTGTGGCTTCCTGCTACCTGGGCTTCGATTTCAGCACCCAGCAGGTACTGCGCTCTTATTCAGTCAATAAAACACAGCCTGTTCGCTTTAAATACGTCGAAGAGGTGTGGCAGTTGAATGTGGAACGAAGTAACCGTGGCAGTTTCTCTGTGAGGACCTTCCGCGCGGAAGTTCCATTATTAGGATTCTCATAATGTTCTCCTTGGTGTTCATAGTTGATATAGGGTTATAAGCCGGTTTTATCTGTCGGTGTGTTTATGGTTATCTCTACTGAAGAGTTTAAAAATTAGAATGTATTTTCAGGTGCTTGTAACTTCTGGGAGGAATTGCACGAACTCCGCCGATGGTCCAGGAATTTGGTTTTCCGCTGTGTGAAACCTCAGGCTTAACCTGAGGTGATTTCCTCTCTATTTGTGGCGCATCAATCATAGATGAGCGCCATGTTCGTCCACAGTTCGAAGTCTCACTGTCGGGTTCAGTGAACAAAAACAATACACTTTGAATGCAGTATAGAGGCTTCTCTCCTTTCGGGAGTTTTCTTACGGCTTCTTACTTCTACACATTTCGAGGGTCCTCACATCTGTTTGTTCTCCCAGCTCAAGGTGGTGGCTGTGGATGAACTCCTGAACGTCATTCATCAGAATCATGTGCATTTTGACAGTGAGCTTCCAGAGTTCAGGTGTGTTCACCTCTGAGGTGAAGACTTCACCTCTGAAGTTATTGTAAAGCAATGTGACTTTATATGACCACATTTTCTTTATATAAAACTAATATACTTTTTAAACTTGCCAAGGGACCCCAATGGTGCAGCAGGTAGAGCTATTGTCTTATTGTGCTGGGTCTGGGGGGTTCAAATCTAGATAAATCTGTGTGGAATTTGCACATTTCCCAACATGTTTTTGTGGGTTTATGCCAGACGTGTGTGCGCACACTATCCTGCAATACCTTTCCATCTGATCCAGGGTGTGTGCCCTCCCTAGCATAGCACCCTTTGTGTCTAGGAAAGACTCCAGTCCACCACAGCTCTGACTTGTATATGCGATAAATGACAGTGACCAACGTTCATACTACTTTGGACCTTTTCTCCCTTGACCAGAACGAAAGATGGGGCCCATATTCACAGCGACCAGCTGACAGTTACTTCCCCAGTGATGATGTGGGTGAAGGTAGTACACTCTGAATTTTATTTAGTATAAAATATACATGTGCTTCCATATAATGTAAAGTTTTATTCATGGTGAGGCTTAAAACGGTAAATGCAGTAACATGAAATGCTAGTCTTTTTTTTTTTTATAGGCACTTGACATTATACTTGAAAAGATGAAAAAGGATGGCTTTGATTTTTCCTCTGTAAAAGCTCTGTCAGGATGTGGACAAGTAAGTCATAAGCAAATATTTCTACATATTCCTGCACCACTATCTCATATTGTTGCATTTATCCGAATATGAATATATTGCTTTACAGCAACATGGTAGTGTGTATTGGAAGAAGGGAGCATGCCAGGTTTTTGAAAGTCTTGATCCGGGGAAGCCTTTGCATGAACATTTGCAGGTAAGGCTCTTTATGTGTGCAGGGTAAAGTTTATTGAATACCTAGTTTGGTAAATCAGGTTATGTGCACATGTTCTCTCAGACATGGGCTTTAGGGAAGTCCTGTAACCCTAATATACGTATTGCAAGAGGAAATTTGTGGTGTTGAATTTTATTTTTTCTGAACCCTCTTGTTATAGTGCATTCGTCTTGTGAACCCTATTTGTATTTGAAAAGTTAAACATTTCCTCAATCCCTAAATCCACTTATATCCTTAAAATACTTTTCATTTGTATTGTGGTTTCATTTAGATGTTTTAAGCATTTCTGTTCTGCTTCAGATTTGTCAAATTTGAGCTATTTACTTTGTTTTGCATTAAATGGGCCTGGTGTGCCTAGCAAAAGCCTTTAGTCCTAGGCATTGTTTTTTTTAAAGGCAAGCCCCACTCTTGTTTTTAAAGAATCCCAAGACAGGACTCAGATTCAAATTATCATACTGCTTATAATTAAGAATTTTCTGTGTTTTCTCCATGGCCCAGTAATGTGTGCTTCAAACAGCAGAATTCATGCAAAATGATATAGAGTTCCCTTACGTAATGAACACAACTACTGCAATAATTTGGATTTGCAAGCATTTGTAATTTTGTACTCTAAAATTCACAAGTATCACACTTATGAGAAACGGCTAACAAGTATACAAATTTCAGCTCGAAACAGAACATTTTTAGCATCATGCACCAGACACGGGCAGAAGCTCCCTTCGCTTCCTCCTACACATTTCAGCTGTCTTGTTGCCACGACATTGCTTGCAAGCGTCTTTGAGAAATACTGATTTATTTTTTAATCACAATTTAAACAATTGTTTTATTCCCTAAACCAAAACAGATTGTTAGATTGTAAAGATTAGTTAAAAAAATAACAACAAAGGAAAGCTTTTGCAGTCAGTATAAAACCTAGCGAAATGCATAGAATCCTTTTGATGGTCATTATCACTGTTTTTGAGTTATTTTTGATTACATTTATTGTAAGCGATAGTTTCTGAATATCTCAACAGAGAGCGGTCATGAGGCTCCTTGATGATTCTGTGTATCTGAGCCACCCCACCAGCCCTCCCTGTCATATGTCCAGTACCCACAGTGACTATAGTCACATACACACACAGGAATAACCAAACTTTATTACTGTTAAACTTGTGGCATTTAGTACATTTGCATGCATGCTTGTGTGTAAGTGTACAGCATGTGTAGCAACTCACTTCCATGGTGCTTCCAGCTTATGTTGCTTGCTGTTCATAATTAACATCAAGTGACAGTCAACATGTTAGAATAATCATTTAGCAATCATTACAATAGGAATTAGAGTATGTTATTTCAGCTGTTTCAAGTTGGTTTTATTATAAAAATGTTCAGTCTTGCAGCACTAGTTCAATCTTCACATTAAGTGTGGGCAGTCAAGTTAAACTCTAAAAAGGCTACTTAATATTTTGAAACTATCACAGGTCTTGGATAAGTGGGAGTTGTGGCCTGACATGCAGCATGTGGTGACATCGTGCTAGGATTGTATGTACGTGACTCTTACAGATTTTTTTTTTTTGCTCCACACACACAGGAGTGCGTAACAATGGCAGATTTTCTCACTCCATACACATACTGATGTACATGCCACTGAAGGATTTTCTTGCTCCACACACAGATCCACTTTCTCACAGGTGATATATATTTTATTGCAGTCTACACTTAAGCCTGCACCTACTGCATATACTCTACATACATACATGCGTACATACACACATGCTGCTACATATTGTCTCTCCCACATGCACAAAAATGTTCTAAGTTGAAAAAGGTGAAAGGTAATTAATGTAGATGATTTATATAATTGGTACATACTGTGTGTCACTATGGCCAGTGCCTAACAGGGTAATAAAGTTTGTTGTATAACCCCCCCCCCCCCTTTCTACTTGACTACAACCAGTGTCCATGTTACTCTGTGTGGCATTCACCTGCAGGATAGCCCTAATGTACTTATGTATGAAATGAAACCACTTTAATTGTACAGTTTGGTGATTATATAATGTGTAATTACTTTTTATGTTCCGGTGCTATACCCAGTTGACCCAGGCGCACTGGGTAACTTGTATTTATTTACTGTAAACCTGCATGTTTCTTTAGTAGACCACAAAGTGTACATTATTGGCACATTGTTAACTTTTTTTCTTAAGTAAACTGTAATGTACAAAATAACAAGATCTGTTTTTCCCCTGTCCTAAAAAATTTAATGTCTTGTTAGAAGTTAATTGATTACTGTGTAGGTGGAGACCACATATAATATTAGAGAGGCTGAGACAGTAGGCTTTGAGATCCTTTTAAAGTTTTTCTGATGGATTGTTGGTAATGGTAATAACTGAGAGTGGAACCTTGGTACTTTAAAGGTCACGAATTTAAATCTAGAATAAAGCTTTCAAAATATTTCTGTATTTACATCTGAATAAAATGAACCATGTCTAATTAGTACAGTATTGTTTGTGTGTTCTGTGGGTGTATCTTAGTTGAAAATCCCTTGCTTAAAAAAAATATATATAGACAGCAGTGGTTTACATTATACTTGTATTAAATGTACTACTGTCATTCACTATTTAGTTTTTAATTAAATTCTTTATGGTTATCAAAGTAACTGCATGAAGAGTGCATCATTTTATATTTTTTAGTTGTCATTAATGTGCCTTTAAAGTACATTGATATAAAAAAAGAACCTAATACATATAGATATTATGACAGCATTGCAATGGAATATAGCAGATGCCTTGTTTTTACAGTATGTTTTAAAAATTCTCCCATTACATTCGGTGCATTTAGCTTTTCCCTCAGTTCTTTAAAATTTGCAAAGGAGTCATTTTGGGTGAAGTATGTGTTTAATGGATTAGGGGCTCTTCAGTAATGTGCTTAATTTTAAAGGCTTTCTTTGCCAGCTTTAGAACAGACTGAACTACTTTCCTGTGAATTTCTAATTGAGCTGGTATATCTCATTGGACTGTTGTATTAAATCTGTGGACATTGCTAATTTTTATGTATGTTGTCCCAAAACGGGGTCATATACAGAATTTAGCATGTGCAGACAGAAGGACAAATTAACAGAAATAATCTTAAATGGACTTTGCCTGAATATTGTATTAATACTCAGCACTACTGTTCAGTAAGTGTTTGTAAAGTCAGGGCTGTTTTATAATAATGGGTAACAGCTGATGATGAATTCATTCATTGAACAATGCAACACCAAAAGTCCTCTGTCATGGCAGGGTGTTTTCACTGTCCCTGATAGCCCCATATGGATGGATTCCAGCACAACAGACCAGTGTCAGAAGCTTGAGTTGGCTATGGGTGGGGCCCAAAAGCTGTCTGACATCACTGGCTCACGGGCTTATGAGGTGGGTGTACAGGAATGCACATATATAAGGTGTGAAGTTATGGATTGGTTACGAGTTTACTGAAAGGTAATCAGACGTTCACTGATGCTAGTTACACCAGTTTGGACTGTGGGAGGAAACCAGAGCACTCAGTTAACCCACAAAAGACAGCATACAAACACAGAGCCATAATTGAACCCAGAGCCCAGGATAGGCTGCCATAGGTATGACCTTGCTTAAAATGTCTTTCAGCGGTTCACTGGAAACCAAATTGCCAAGATCTACAAAACCTATCCAGATGAGTACAAGAAAACAGAGGTGATTTTTTTTTTTGTTTGTTTTTTTTTTTAATTTTTTTGTCTTTGTGACTGGCAGCTACAGTCTTTACATTGCATTTAAAACAGATGATTATTCAGGTCAGTTAAAGATATTTTGTAAGTGGCACTGAACATGATGTGACTTTCTCTTTAAATTTCAGAGAATCTCATTAGTCAGCAGCTTTGCAGCCTCTCTCTTCTTGGGGAAGTACGCCAAAATTGATTACAGTGATGGTAAGCCCTCAAGCCATTAATTTGTTGTTTTATTTTTTTTATCATTATAAATGATTTGAAGCAACCTTTAACATGGCTGCATTTTGTCTATGACTTTAGAGTGTATGGCTAGCTGCAATTTTAAATAGCCCTGACTGTAGTGTAAAACTTAAAAATAAAAAAAAAAATGCAGTATGAAAGTTTTTTTGTCACTGTGGATATGAGAAGTGTTTCCTTCCATTGGCTTGATATTCAGCAGCACTGACAAAATTCTAATGTACTGTTCAATTTTTATGTGCAACCACTTGTATAATATGTAGTGGCAAAAATATTATCAGATAAAATAACTATGCTTTGAGAGTCAGATGTCTACATTCAAAGCACTGTACCTGTTGTAAAAAACATTTTTGTTAACTGAGTTTTATGGTGCATTAAAGAAGACTATCCATCAAAGGAATAAATGGAAAAATCAGATTCTTCTGGTGAGAAGTAATTATTTAACTGATATTAGCACATTTCAGTATAGTTTTAAACATATTTAAAACCAATCTCAAAAAATTTAAGCAAAGTCACAGAAGTTATTTGGTTTTTTTTTGGTGAAAACAATTTTTTGAATGCATATTATATATATAAATGCCATGTTGGAAATGCTGTGATTAATTTATTTTAATTTGTGGACAAAATGTACAGAATGTCTGCTGGGGGTCCATTGATGTCAAAAGTGCAAAATATCATCTACTGCAGGTTCAGGGATGAACTTAATGGATATTTTTCGGAAGCAGTGGGCTTTGCCATGCCTGGGCTTGACAGCCCCGGAGCTGAAGGATAAGCTTGGTATCCCAGTGCCTTCTGCAGCTGTGCAGGTACCTAATTCCCCTTCAGTCTTAACCAAAATTACAGTTTCACCCATAGACACATGGATAATTTTACATATGTTATTTTATTTAACAATTTTAGTATTATTAGTCGCTTGGTCGCTATCAAAGGTTACGTGTGTACGGTGAAATTAGAAATAATAGAAACTTTGAATGTCATGCTTCTTGTCTGACTTTGCTTTTTTTTTTTTTTTTGTATAATCCTGCCCCATAGCAAACCCAATATATAGTATGTGGTTCTCCTTATAGATCACTCTATTTTTGTGATCATTACATTCTATAGATAGGTCAATATGCCTATAGAAGATGACATTTTAACTTGAAATTAGGAATTTAAAAAGGAAAAATATGTTGTGCCCTAAAAACAGTATCCTAAAAAAGCCTACTTGGATTAGTAATTTCAGGAATTGATAATTATCAAAGCATTTACAAACATTGTCCAGCTCCAAGGCGCATCAGTGTGCTCTTTCTCAAGAGGTGTAATAATCCTTTTTTGTTTTAATTTTGATTTGTAATATATAACTCAACTTTTGATATTTTCTGTTTATTTGTTCCATAGTAAGTTAAAAAGTTGATCAAACAATACACAGCATCCCAGTGAAAAAGATGAAACGTTAACTAGGTCTGAGAACCTTTTTAGTTAATTATGTAACATCAGTTCACAATAATGACCCTCTGTGTAAATGGCATTTTATTTTCTTATTCAAAATAAAATGAAATATTATAATTATACCAAGATACTAAATAAATCAACTGTTGTCCTCAGGTACCAATAGTTTATTTTCAGATAGTGAGATGATATTTTTGGTTTTCTTATGAACCAATATAAAGATGAAATAAAATATCAGGGGAAAAAACTTTTCTTATAACCATGTAGCTCTTGTTTTTCTAGAGTGAGTTAATGTATAGTTACAATTTCAAAAGCAAGTTCTAGTAAAACAATTGATTGTTGACCAACTGTACAGTGCCACTTACAGACAATAATGTGTACTGGCACTACTTTGCACTCTTAAATCAGATATACAGTTGGAAGGGTATACCATTATACAGTATTGTGGGAAAAGTCTTAGAATCTTAGATATTTTATAAAAATATTTTTCTTAGACTGTTATTTTACATCTCCTGCATTAGTGTCTCAATAGGAAAGTTTTATTTCCAAGTATTCCTTTTTCAAAAAGTGAAATATTACAGTGACACTTTTGTATATTGTTATAGAAAGAAAGAAACTGAGTAAGAGACCACTTTTCCGGTTAAAAAAAAATCTTGATGTTTTTGTTTGCATAAAACCCAGTGCATGATCACACATATTGATCATTAGCACCTGTTTGTCATATGTCATAATATGTAGATTGAACCAAAATGATTAACTGAAATAGAAACAGCTGTATAGAGGGAAAAAAACTGGGTGAGGGACAACCATATTAAAAAAAGGTGAGGTTGGAGAAGATATGAAACTTCATCATGGCCCTGAGCAAAAGCAACAAGACACAAGGTGGTAATCCTGCATCAAGGTGTCTGCAGGCAACAGTGAAACATAGTGGAGGTTCCCTGCAGATTTGGGGCTACATTTCTGAAAATGGAGTTGGTGATTTGGCCAAAATTTATGGCCCACTCACTGCTGAGAAGAACAGGCAAATTATTATCCATCATGCAATACCATCAGGGAGGTTTCTGATTGGTCCCAAATTCATTCTGCAACGTGACAATGACCCCAACACAACCAAAATCGTAAGGAACTATCTTCAGTGAAAAGAATTAAGAATCCTGCCACGGGTCTTATGGCTCCCACAGTACCCTGATCTCATTATGTTGAAGACATAATCACCATTATGGAGCAAACTTTGAAAATTCCTCCATTCTTGGCTCATGTTACTCATAAGCATGAAAGCAATAACTCAACTATTAATTTGGTAATAACTCAGTAAAACCTATTAAATAATTTTAAGGGGACTCTTATCTCAAGTTGACCTGTACTATTACATTTGGGTCAAACTGCTTGATAGACTTACAGGATATATGTCAAACTTTAGCACATTTTCATTCATGTTTCTATTTTTTTTTTCTTTCTGCAGGGTCCCATATCGCCTTATTATGTTTCCCGGTATGGGTTTTCAAGCAATTGCAAAGTGGTGTCTTTCACAGGGGATAATCCAGGTGAGATGCCAGTCTGGTGGTTTGGTTCCTAGAATGTATTTTCCAGTCACAAGATGGTGCTAATGTTACAGTAACAATAACAGTCTCATCCATGGTAAAATAAAGTAGACTTGACACATAGGGACGTGGAAATACCAGGCTTGAGGCAGCCATGGGTGCACAAAAATCACTGAGGATAACAAATCATCTTCAAATACTAACTAAAAATGAAATGGCTTATCAGCTCAGGTATTCAAAGGTCAACTGAAAGAACTTACCTACTATTTGGGAACAAAACAATCTGAAATACTCATGCTCAAATTTTTATTAAACTAGCGGGGTTATCCAGTGTTGTGGAAAGGTAAAAAGCAATAACACATTATGTGTCACAAAAATGGATTGTCACTAAAGTGGTTGCACTTAGTGTATAAGTATTGATTGTGCAGTCAAACGGGCAGATGCTGCAATGAATAACATGCCAGTTACAGTCTGGCTGAAAGGAAAAATGGAAAAAAATAATAAATATCACCAAACTTCATTACTCTATTTAATAATTTTGATTACAGGGATTAAAAAAACTGTTACTTTAGCTCTGCTAAATTTTAGTATAAAGATAATGAAATATAAATTCTGCCAGCAGAAATGTTTGAGCTTTGTCAGTAGAATCCTCATCTGGGGAGGGTACTGAAGAGATGGAAAGGCAAACGTTGTGGTGGTATCTTCAGAAGGTCCAAAGGCTCACTGTCTTAAATGACCATTGATGGGGAGGAAATGGATTTTTTTGGGATGTACAGGAATTTTGGGTGCTGCTGAACAACAGGTTGGAATTCACTGCATTTGCATTTCAAAGCAGTTTAACTAATGTACATTACCTTAAAATCCTTTTTTTATTAGTGATTAAAAAAGGCCCGCATATGGGGCAAAAATGTATTTCAGGCAATGGTCAGTTATTTGAGCCAAAGAGTATCTATTTTAATATATACCTGAACTAAATTTTAATTTTGTGGAAACTGTAGCAAATGATTCTCTATACACTACATTTCTCTCACAGGATCTCTAGCAGGAATGAGGCTTCAGGAAGGAGACATAGCTGTAAGTGTTGTTTTTTTTTTTTTTTTTTTTTTTTGTACATGCCCAAAGCTATATGCATTAATTTGTGGTTTTAGGAGTAATACATTGCATATAAATTATGATTAGCACTGTAGACCAGTTAGTTAGATATAACTTTTTTTTTTTTTTTTTTTTTTTTACACTTTGGAATTTTGCCTCAAAAATATGTGGAGAAGTATGCTACAAAAACAACATATTGGAGTTTGATGTGTAGTTACCTATTAGTTTTTATGTCCTTTGAAGCAGCCCTCTTCGTTATATAGGTGAGCCTTGGCACCAGTGATACAGTTTTCCTCTGGATCAAGGAACCCAAGCCTGCAAATGAGGGGCACATCTTCTGCAACCCTGTTGACTGCCAGGCTTACATGGCTTTGATATGGTAAAGTTTCTGTTAGTTGCTTTGTTAAAAAAGACCTATTGTGATAGGTCTACAGCCTCTCATTTGAATTACTAATTAGCTTACAGTAATTTTTTTCCAATAGAAAATTAAATGGCCATTGAAGCAATTATGCAGCATCATTGGTTTGAGTAAAAACCATTATGTGGATGACTGCCAGACATTCGGGAGGCCCCCCAGGGTTTAAAAAAAAAAGATTGGATTTTAGACAGAATTTTACATGTAGTTCAAATCTTACCATTTTAAATTGCTTGCTTTGATTATAGCCACTCTTCAAGATACAGAGTCTAAGCTCTTTTTGCCATTTCGTTAATCTCTTTATTTTCCTTAGTTTCTGTAAAGGATACTCAAATTACACATTGTATTGGATTTTTACCCCTTGTCACCATGCCAATATTGACCTTTGCTAAGTAGCTAAAATTCAGGTTCAAAACAAAATTTTAAACTGAATTAAGTGGGGCAATTTAAAGGGGTTGTTCATTTTTAATCCTCTAGCACATTTTGGAAAAGTTATTTTTCAAAAAGGGAATGTGTCTTATTCATATGGGGGTCTATTCCATGAATTCTAGAACCCGTAACATCTAGTTTGTGGGTTTTCTCCATTTCGGTTTTACAAGCTCAGTAGGTCTACAAGCTCTTCAGATACCCTTCTTCATTTTTTGCAGTTGTTATATCAGTGATGATATTGTGATGTTTCAGTTTTCCCAATTGCTTCCAGGCCTTTCTACATCATTGCATCCAGTAGCATTATTGATGTGAAGTACATAACAAAGAACAGTTGGGCATCTTTAGGGACTGTGTCACCCTGTTGTTATCACCCTATTGTAGAACAACCTGAGTTCCATTGCAGAATTCTTTTTCATGTTAAGGTGTTTTTTTCTGTTTAGACTTCAAACACCATTCAATCTGTTCAGGTAAGGGCAAACACATTTAGTTCAATAAACCTGGAAAGGGATTACCAGTGATCATTACTAACAGATTTGCAGACTTTTGAGTAGTCTAAATAAGCCATCCCTGTCATACTTGCATTTACTGTGGAAGGTGGGTCCATTTTAATGAATCTTCTTATCCTCTTCTTACACATCAAGTTTATTTAGCCTTTAGTGGAATTTCTGACTTCCACAATTTTGTCATGGACCTGGGGATTATTGGCATAGTTACTTTTGGATGCCCTTCTGACTGTTCTATGGACATGCAGTGCTTCACTTTAGAATATATAGCAAAAATAATGTGCCTTGTCATTTTCACAGCTTTAAGAATGGCTCCCTAACAAGGCAAAGGGTCCGGAATGAGTGCGCTGGTGGGTCTTGGGATGCTTTTTCAGAGGCTCTCTGTTGTACCCCTATGGGGAACAATGGAAACATAGGTAACTGTATTTATTTTTATTTTTTTTAATTGTTTTGCTCAGATTGGAAGAGTTCTCAGCAATAAATTACAAGTGTGAAATCTTTCATATATAATTCAGTTTTCTCAGCAGCATATCTGGTTATTCATCTAAAATTGTAGTTCATCTTATGAACACCTTTAAGTCCAAAAGTCTATATTTGCTTCTAAGTTTACCCTCTATATCACAATATATAATAGTTTAATTGAAAGATTTTGCACATTGTTAATTTGCAGGTTAGCTTCTAATTAAAAACATCAACTAATTTGGAAAAATGGTCAATCATTTATTCTGTTGCCATGAGAAATTCATACAGTACACAGTCTCAGTTTTTCACTGTATTCAAAACATTGCATGTGAGGCATACTGGTAATACAAGGTGGACACAATGCTAATTTATTTTATTATATTTTATTGAAATTAGCCTTAAAGTTGATTTAAATGATTGAAAAATAAAAAAAATAACTTCCACAACCTCCAGTCCATTGAGTTGATCTACTTTGTGCACATTAGGAAAAGCTTTACTCTTTCTGCACATCAGAAAAAAAATAAACAAAGGAGAAAGTTGCAGTGTAATGGAGGATTGCATGGTGAGAACAAATAAAATTTTTCACTTTTAATACTAAATGTATATCTTATGTTAAACGTAAAACTGGCTGTGAGGACAAGGCTGATGCATTACATAAACATATTTATCAGGGTCTTGTATTTTCAGTTTTAAATTGGAAAAGTGTAATAAGACAAAACTATTTACAGCATTTGCTGCATAGTTTGTATAAAAGTATCAGATATAGATATAATACATAAAAATACACAGGATGAAATCACACCTATATAACAGTATAAAGCACCCTTTGAGTTTCTGTACAATTCTGTAATCGGCGCATCCCCCCCTCCCCTGCAGCACCCCTTGAATTTCTATTCTATCTGGCATTTTGCTGTACTCTGGCAAAATGTGCAAACATGGGTCATTTTCGCTTCATAGCGGGTACCATGTAAACTGTTTGTGTACATTTTTTATTATTATATCAGACTTAGAGAAACTACCCAGTGAATAAATAGAGGTGTATCTATATTATGTTTTTTGACTACCACGTTAACCAGACAAAAAATGTTTGTGAGGAATCACTTCCTTGTAGCCAGTTTTGAGTCCTCTGTGCCAAAAGAGACAGTTGGTCATTACCCCATGCCTCCTGACTTGCAGAAGAAACATAGCAATGTCTCATTTGTATATAGGAGAAAAACATGCAGAAAATGTAGAAGGTTGCAGAGGTGACATTTTAATGTAAACTTAATTTTAATGTTCTTTTAGGTTAATAAAGGACAATAAAATTAACTGGTGTCCTTGTTGCACTCTATTTCTTGCCCTCTGCTTCCACTACAGAGGGACACTGATGCCCTGTGTGTGTGTGTGTGTGTGTGTGTGTGTGTGTGTGTGTGTGTCTTACAAAAAATTTTCTAAATTTTCATATTGGTTTTATCTGATGAATTTAACAGACTCTAACCTGTTAAAAGCTGTATTTTGACAAGAGCAAGGTAGATTGGTTGTGTTGGGGAAAAAATATGAGCACTTGCATATTATGAACTTTCTTCTGGTTGAAAATTGTGTTTTGTAAACTGAAGTACAAGTATATTTCTAATCACTTGACTATATGAAGGCATTGCAGTTAGCACATATGAGCCCATAATTTAACGAGAATTGTTTTTTCAAGGCATACATTTTGATGTGATGGAAATCACGCCATCAGCCATTGGTGTCTACAGATTTAACAAAGAAAATGAAAAGGTATGTGTATGGTAACCCACAACTGGGAAAGGATATGCATTATCAGAATATTTTCATAATTGTGAATGAATCCACCCTTTCTTTCATTAAGTTCTTTTATGCATCACAGGTCAACAGATTCTCGGATGAAACTGAAATCCGCGCTTTGGTGGAGGGGCAGTTCATGGCCAAGAGGCTGCATGCAGAGAAGCTTGGTTACAAAATCAGTGAGTACTTTCTGTCTCTGCTGTTGGCTCTTATCTGTTTTGCTGTGAATGCATCCAGGTTTTCATTCTTCGAGAATTTCACAAATGGAGTAACTTGTGCTAAAACGTATAACGTAGAGCGAGTCTCAAAATGTTACCGTGCCATGCCAAACAATGTAATTAATACTTTTTGAGAAATTTGAGATTTTGTCTCATTAGTGTTCTTAGTTTGCCCTTCTCTAATTATGAAATTATTTCCTATTTCAACTGGTTGTATGATTTAGAATTAAGCTCTATTTAGATTTTTTGTTTGTAAAAGAAGTGCCTTGCCTAAAATTTCAACAACTATTTTAGATGAACAGGAAGTTGCATTTCTTATTATCTTAGTGTACATTTTAAAATAAATTTCCAGTTATATTTTTACTGATTATTTTGTCAGACCTTGTATGCTTGTCAGATACATTTCTGAAGCTTTGCAGTAGTTGAAGATTTAAGACAGTTTTTTCTTAATTAGATAGCAAAACAGTGTATAATACAAGCCTGTTGTTTTTACCATTGTTTGCTACAATTTAGGTTAATGTTTGAAACATGCAATGAAAATGAGGTTTGGTCTGCCCTATCACTACCAAAAGTCACACTTTCCATGTGCACACTTTTATGATGTGATAGTATGTCTTTAACTGTTCCTCTCAATTTCAAAGTAGTGATAGATTTAACATGGACTGACATTGACCTGACTGCTGTCTGTATGTTCCCATGTTACATGTGAGTTTTCCCACAGCGGGAATTTTCCTTACATCATGTTGTATGCTATTTACATTCTGCCCTCTGCTAATGCAGAAGCAGCATGTGATGTTGTCTGCACTAAAAACCACAAGATCTGAGACACAGTGTCTTATTGGGGGAATTTTCAGACACTTTACCCATGTCATTCTCTTCTTACTGATTGTCCAAGCACTTAGATCTCATTTTTCTTTCCAATTTCTAGTTCCAGGAACTCGAGTTTTGGCTACTGGTGGAGCATCTTCCAATAACGATGTTCTGCAGGTTAGTACAGTTTCAACAGAAAAAATGCAGACATAGAAGCAAAAACCATGAAGCTATCAAGCAGCACAAAGGCGAGGATAAACAGGGCAAGTTGAACAAAAATAAAATAAGCTAGAGCAAGCAGTGGCAACAGTTGTAGCTTGAGTCTAACACCAGTTGTTTTTAAATTTTACCAACTTGGATCTGACACATAATAGATTTGTCCCAATGTTTATTTTTCTTCCCCTTGAAACAAAACTACCAACAATGGCTAAAATGTAAAACAGTGCCCAACCATGCATTGCCAGACAAACATAGAACTTGAAGAAAAAAATCTGTTCCTTTTCCAGATCTCAGATCACAAAGTCAAACTGTAATATGTTATTCCCTGCATTTCTCCAGACCTCCTCTTCTACTTCATGGAGCTTACTTGATTAGATAACTGACCACACCAGAGGTCCTCAGGTGTGGATGCCATATGTTATGGAATATGTCATATGCTTCCTCTTGTATCACAGTCTGCCTGTCTGAAATCTCTTCTTGGTTGACTGATCGCTGTCTACAACTCAGCTTCTTCCAAGACCAAGATCTTTCATCTCCCAGCAGATTTATCCAGCTGTCAGGAACTCTCCGTCAAACTGGACAACTGACTGCTTCAATTTTTTCAATTTATCAGTTAAGAGTCCGGAGGAGATAATCAACTTAACTCTGCTTCTTCCAGCACAATGAAGCCATAGCCCAGTCGTGCATCTACAGGATTTACCCATATCTCTCAGATTACTCTCTTTAGTTCCTGGTCTAAGCTATACTGATATCCTGCCTGGACTGCTGCAGCTGTCTCCTGTCTGGTCTCCTGGCCTCTGCCTTCATGTCTCTCCAGTTAAGCCAGAATGCAGCAGCATGAGTTGTCTGACATGCCAAAGCGTTCCCATGGATCTCCCTTTCTCGTCTCTCTCTACTGGCTCTCTGTACTTGTCTGTTTCAAGTTCTAGACTCTGGTTATAGCCTACAGGACCAACAAAGGATCTGTACACTGTTACCTATAGGGCCTAATATTGTTCCACCTCTGGCTGCCTGGTGGTGCCCTGCACAAGAAGTCAAGAATCAAAAGGTGGAAGGTTCTCAGTTCTAGTGCCATTGTGGTGGAATGAGCTCCCTCTCTCATTCAGAACTTTTGAATCCATTTCAACATTTAGGACCTTAAAACACAACTTTTTTTTTTTTTTTAAATGTTGAATTACATGTCTCTATGTGTCCATCTGATTTGTATATCAGTTTGTAGAAAAGCATCTACTAAATAAATAAATGTGTAAATTAAACTAATTTTAGTTTATAGAAAAAAGTCTTGTAAGAGATTGGTGCTTTAAAAGAGATGCAGCATTAGGAAAGTCCCCCCCCCCCTCCACCTATGGCATATCTGGTTTCATGAGAAATTGCTTCAACAGTAATCCAGATTTCATTCTGACTGCTTGTGCTGTTTACAGGTCCTTTCAGACGTTTTTTGTGCCCCAGTCTACACCATTGACACAACCAATTCTGCATGCCTAGGCTGTGCCTTCAGAGCTAAGCATGGTAAGAGAACACGCTTGATGCTAGAATGCTCTTAATTGTTTATGGCGATCCACAAGTATCTAAAAAAAACCAACCATTTCACTTTTCATTTGACAGACAGAAACAAAATATAACTAAACAAAGCTTACCAGAACACCATTAGTTTTTTCGTGTTTTATTTGACACAATAATGGATAAGCCAGCCATGGGCTCACTGTGCATGTGGACATGTCAGATAAATTATAAAGGATCTATCCATCCATCAATTTTTAAAGTCTTTGTCCTGGTGATAGCCAAGATGGCCACAGGCCAAGCAGGGAATACCATATCGTTCTGCAACCCCTCCCCCTTGCCAAGATACATTCTTATTAGATAGTCTTGTTAGATGTAAATATTAATAGTTCTGTACCTCTAGCCAAAGTAAGTTTGGACCCGCGGTGTCTCATTAGGAGATAAACATATTGTTTTTTAGGCACGCAGTCATCCTTGCATTTTTTCTTTGATAATTCTGGTGACTGCCATTCCATAGTGTTCCAGTCTACAGAATGGAAACAATCCAGCAGTTTTTCCTCAGCCTCTTTAGTCCAGGACTAAACTAGGCTCCAGCTCCTTACACTTCAGTAAATAGTAAACTAGCAGCAGGAATGCTGCTGGCTGATTTGACCGTTTAAGACGGATACTACTCTGATTTGACTGTTGCCCAGAAAAACACATGGTAATGGAGGTCAGTAACCACTGTGTTTTATCTTCACCTGGGCAAGTCCTCTTTGTCCCCATTTCCTAACTTGCTTTACCCCGTTGTTTTTGGTTGAATCATGTCTTATGTTGATTGTAGCAGCAACACATTAAAGAAGCTAAATGTGAAACACTGAATACTCACTGTGATGTTTAAAGGGGATTGATGGTCAGAAGTAATAACTGTGGACGTAGACTGCACAAAACAAGAGTACATACAAAAAAGACATAGGAGCAACAGGCACCATATTCGTGCTCTTAGGTGCCCTATTGTTAAAGAAGGGTTTTAACCAAGGCGCTTAATCTCCTGTACTTGGGTCATCTGCTCCCATTAGCTAGGAAGAATAATGTATGCTGAAGATTGCCACCCAAGAATAGGAGGTACTGCTTTTCCTAGTTGTCATAATCTGCTGCAAACCACTCGTGTTCAGTCTTTGTGACATTTGGATCTTCTTTGTGTCTCTGTGGGTTTCTCTTGGTGTTCTGGTTTCCACCAATAGTCCAAAGACATGATTCAGGTTGATTGGTAACTCTAAATTGTCCGTACTGAATGAATGTATGGCTACCCTGTGATGCCCAGATATTTCAGGATAGACTCAATGACCCTGAAAAAGGAAAGTGATTTTAAAAAAATGAATAAATTTGGTAAAATATTTAGGTTCATGTCAAAAACATTGCAGACATGATTATTAACTTTTTTGATTATTTTAACAGGAATTGTTGCTGAAACAGGAGTGTCCTTTGCTGAAGCAGTCAGACATGCACAAGAACCAAAGCTAGTTGCGATACCCTCTCCAGGAGCAGAGAAGGTACTGTTGATCAGTTTCACTGCCAGTTTCATTCATTAGTTTCATTTTTCTTTCACGATGTGTACCTTAAAACTGTTAATTCTAATGTGGTTTAAACTTTTGGTTGCAGTATTATTAATAAACATATGGTGCATGGAAAATAGGAAATGGTGGTCACTGTTCTTAGTCATGGGTTTCTTCATGTTTTCAGAACCTTCACTGCTCTTAGTCATGGGTTTCTTCATGTTCAGGCTAGTAAAAAATTTGTTGTAATGTTGAATAGATTGATAATGAAATTTCCAATACAAGAAGATAGAATCAGCAAGAATTGAGTACTTTCATAAATTTACTACTTAGAGACTCATATGGTGGTAGAAACGGATACAACTTTCAACTGCCAAAATCTGGAAAGAAATAAGGGTAACCATAATTAGGTGCATGCTAGATTTTCGTATGATCCTAGACATCTGGAGAGAGGTACTGACAAAAATATTAACGGGAACTGTATCTTTAAAGATGGACTAAAGCCTGGGTCCTTCCAGTGCAAGAAAACACAACCTGTTGCCCCGTATTTGCGAAAGTTGATTCAGCAAAATTGAGTTGTTTTAATTTCTGCACAAGTTTTAACTACAGAAGAAACAGTTAATTAGAAGTTATTCAGCAGTGGAAGTCATAACACTACTAAAAGTAACTGCCTGTGGGCACTGGGCTGTAGATGCCAGGTGACGAGGGAGCCATAAACCAGCAACTTCGAGCAGGAGCAGCAGCAGCTAATGATGTGGCCTGTCAATGATGTGGAGCATTCTCTGTGGCTTTGGATAGTGCAGCAGCAGACAGGCTCCTCCTGAAAAGTGAAAAGTCACGCTGGTGGTGGTGTGCCAGTCTAAATCATTTATGTTTAACAAATAGTATGTATCCACTTATCCTGTGTCATGAAGAAAGGAATGTGGACTATAAAACTGGAAATATTTATCCACGTATTGGGACTTGTGGCTCTTTGAAGTGAATAGAACCAAAATGGAGGCATTGTTAACTTAAGTGAGTTATCAGTTTATCTGGTATTCACTTAAGTGGACTGGACAATATAGATTTATGTTTGTGTTTGTTTTATATTGGTGAAAAAATTTCCTTTGCAGATTTTTGAACCACTGCTGAAGAGATATGCAGAATTAGAGAAGAAGCTATTTGAGAATTCAGTAAGGTAAGTTGAGCTGGTTAATTGTATTTAATCTCTTAATGTAGTGATTTTGAATGGACAAATGTGAAAATTTTATTCGGTAAAAAACGGCGACATCACATTTATAAACTTAATACACTTGACAAAAGAAACCTGAAAGGATTTTCAAACAAGCTTGAGATCTTGTACAATACAATGGATTATGAGACCCTAACTTACAAGGAATTTTATGAGCAAGTGAAATTCATCCCCTAAGTTCAATTGACAAGCTTTCTTCCACAGCTAAGTAAACTGTGTTGTGGGCAAAATATGGAACTAAAAATACTGCACTTCTTAGTGATGCTGGAGATATACAGATTTAATGTGTTTTATGTATTTCTTTATATGAAGCATTGAATAGCATATTATTATGTCTTTGTTAATTTTGAAGACTTGTTTTTAATCAGTATATATCTTCTCTACAGTGAGCGCAAGGAAGAAACTGGGGCAAAATGAAGAACAAATATGGATTTTTGCAAGTATTCCTAACAGTGAGGAAATTGTGTTAAGTTCCCGTTAGATTCTAGTTAATGGAAGTTCATGAATCGTTTAGTGTTGAGCACCCTTATACAGCAGGTATACAAGGGAGCATGAAATGGAAGATCCTCGGGTCCACGGTGCACAGAAGAGGGGGAAGAAGTCAGGAGAATGACAAATTTAAAGAATCATAATGAAAACATGATACATTATAGATTAAGGTAAAAGGATGAAAAGTGCAGTAATACATAGGTATAGATAAAAAATACAAAATGGACATGTAAAATAAATAAGTACACATACATGTACAAACACGTATAAGCATGACAAACACACAGTGGCACACACAAGTGGTGAATGGCAGTAGTTATGAGCAGAGGAGGTGGTCAATGATGATGGAGTTGATGGGGCCTGAGATGACAGGGGTTCAGCAGCATGCAGCAGGAAGCTTTTCCTAAGCCTTGTGGTTTTGGACCTCAAGCTGCAATGGCGTCTCCCATTGGACAGGTGGACAGGGTGGGAGGGGTCCTCGGTAGTGATGTGAGTTCACCTGACTCACAGCTTGTTGTGTAGGTAGTCTGGATGGTGGGTAGTGAGGTCCTGGTGATGGACTGGACACTCTTCACTACCCTTTGCAGAGCTCTCCAGTCAGAGACAGTGTAGTTCCTATACTGGATTGAGGTGCAGGAGGAGGTCAGGAAACTCTGTGGCACATTTGTAGAAGCTGGTTAGGATGGGAGGTGAAAGTCCAGCTCCTTTCAGTCTCATGAGGAGAGCTGTGATGCTGTTTGTGCCTTTTTCACCAGATGGGTTGTGTTGTGGGCCCAGGAGAGATCCTTGCTTATGCAGTTTCAAGTTCCTGAGAGTGCGAATCAGCTCCACTGCTGAACCACCAATACACAGAAGAGTGTGAGCAGCTCAAGTCCTTCTGAAGTTCTCATTTTCAAGTTTTTCATTTTATCACTTTGATACAAATCTGAAAAAAACATTTCTTCTCTTTTATATAATTTTTGATTCTGAATGGATATCTAACAAAAAAAATTGCTTTTATACTGACAAGAAAACCAGCATTCAGCTATCAGCTGCTAATCTTTGGGACAGAGCAAAAATCAAATTACATGGACATCTAGCTGTTGTAGCTCTGTTCACTTTGGAGAGAAAAACCTTTGAAAATAAATAAATGTAATATAAAAGTCAGCAACTCAGTCCGCTCCTTGCAGTGGGAGGTAACAATGAGTTTTTTGAATAGGAACACAGCCACACTGTGGACAGTCTATCTCTGACCACAAATGCACATCAATTTGCAGCCAGAGGTTTTACATGGAGATGAAGGATGATGAAGAGGCAGCATTTCATTGACTGGCTGAAAACTGGTAGATGTGAAAGGTGTAAGATCATCTACAGCTTGTTTGCCAACTGTTTGTTTTACACTGTTTCCACTCTTTTGGAAAACTAAAGGTAATACTTGCTATTCCCAATCGCTCTCTTTTAGTGAATTGGGTAAAATTGGTGGCCCATACTTTTTTTTTAATGAAATACTAAACACAAAGTTGGATTCAGCAATAAGTTTTGTTACTTGAAAGTTAATTCAGTGACCAGCTGTATTTCTTAGGTTTTTTGTTTGTGTCTTAATTTCATTATGCTGATTTTTATTTTTTATTTAATTTTTTTTTACTTGTACAGCCCATATTGTTTTTCCTGTTGCATTCCTCGAGAAGCTACTTTTAAAGGTGCTACTTGTATAAAATAGAATTCAGTAATGATGGTGATACATTTTATGAGATGCTCTGGCACAAGATGGTCGTACGCTACGTTCCTCGCCAGCAATTCCTTCCACAAATATGTTGGTTACTCAAGTGTCAAACTTTCTTCCACTAGAAGTTACCAAACTGATTAGGGAGATGGATTAAAAATTAAATTATGTATGATTGCACAATAAGCCGCATGACTGCATTGTCAAATGAATTCTGCATTATCTGGTCTCCCTTTCATGACTTAATGCCGCATAACACCTGTGCTAAATATTGTAATGTTTTGTCCTTGCATTGTATTATGTATCTGCACGTATTATCATTTTCCTACTACTTCCTGTCTCTGGTTGTGACCCAGTTCTGTTTTGAGGCTAAAAAGTATTGAGGTGTCTTAATTTCTGTCATAAAATAGGAATCTGTAATATTTCTGAAGAATGAACACCAGTTTTAGTAAATCACCCATTATTCTACTAACAAATGTAAACCAGCAAGATGGCCTTTCTGTCTTTAAAAGATGTATAACAAATTCTCCACTTCTTTCCTGTTTTGACACCTCACATTTGGGTGTGGTCTATGTAGGTCAAAAGCTAGTGGATGATGACAACTCTAGACTTACACAGAAGTTATGATACATGTTAGCTTACCCACAAGTGCAACAAGTTTGGAGCTGTATTTATGACACTGTCTATAGAGGCATAAGAAATGTTGCTGTGATACAGAAGAAGCACCAGGAGGTCCTATTTGTGTAAAGCATCAGGCAGAAAGCCACAGTGCTTTTGAGCCCAAGGACTTCCCTGTGTTGAGCACTAGAAGGAATGGGGTACAGTATTATTTCAGGTTCCTTGGATGGAATGGAAGTGATGTCAGGATTGCTGATAGTTGTTGAGTCTAACCTTTCTAAATCAGACAGGTTGTTGGTGGTGTTTGTTCCCCTCTGTTACGAGTAATACTTTGTGCTGTGTGCACGTCGCATAATGCTGTATGCCCATATCACATGGACTGCTGTGATGCATTGTTTTGCGGTTTTATAGTAATGTTTGACATATCAGTCTACTCTGTGATTTAAATATCTGCCAGTCTTTTCACACTCACTATTTCCTGGCAGTCCTCTGAATGGACGATTTTGCAAGCTGTCAGAATGTTGTCAGCTTCAAAAGTAATATCGCACCTCTGTGCATGTAACAGTCCAGTCTGTGATGCACTGTAGTCTTCTCACTTTCACTGATGTATGCAGCATTTGTGAAGTGCGTGTGCCGCTGTTTATGTAATAATAGATAATGCCTATGTGACACAGTAGGCGGCGCTGATGTGTCACGGTGCCTGGATGGTGCGACTGGACGTGGGTTCAGTCTCGGCGCAGTCTTTCTAGAGATGATGAGGGTTTCCTTCCACTGTCCAAAGACGTGTTTCGGGTCCATTGATAACTCTAAATTGCCCATTGCATGTGTGTGTGTGCATGTTTATATATGTTACACTACTCTGGGTAAATGATTGCAGGCAGTAGCAACGTTAGTATTTTCAGCTGTAAGTTACCTGGGATAAAGTTATGTAATTACTACATACTAGTACTTACTACTTTTAAGTAGTACTTAGCGGTCTCTTTTATCCAAATACTATTAATTAGTAGCCAGTACTTTACTAACTACCAACAATCATTGTACATCATTTTGTAGAATAGTGCCTCGAATATTAGTTGCCTCCCTTTTGGGTGGTAGAGATACAGTATCAGAAACCAGATATTAAGGTGTAAATATGTCTATCAGTTGAAAACTTTGCTTAATATGTCTAAGGCTCTTGACTTACATTTCAAGATACATTAATTTTGTCTTGCTCATTTCATAGTTATACTGAGTTGATTTTTTTTTTTCAAATTATTAAACAGAGACACTGTTGCTCTGCAGCTGCACATGAAGTAAGAGAAGTTAAAGGTTTTTTAGTTAACAGTAAGTGGGGAATCTTGATGTTGAGGAAGCCGATAATACTGTCATTAAGCTATTGTTGATGTGATTGTCAATGTAATACTGAACTGATCGAGGACCACAGTTAGGTCTCTAACATTGGCTACAGCATTTAGGATTTCTTCTTATGAAGATGTAAAATGTTACTATCACTTTCAAACTTGAGAAATGCTAGAAAGAAACTTTTTTGGTCTTGCACTGAATTTCCCTAGTAGAAAAGTCTACTAAAAAAATAAATGAAGATTCATCCCAAACATGGGAAGACTCATCATAGTGTCAGAGAGATGCAAATATCCCCTATAGTTGATTTTGTCCACAGCGGAGAACAGACATATCCAGAGAATTAAATTAAGTCCATAAGATTCTCGATGTAAATTAAGTATGCGTAAGCTATTCTCGTACTTTTCTGATATTGGCACCCGTTCTACATTTTACATGCTCACTTACAAATTGGACTTCGTGGTTAGTGTGCTCTTAGTACTAAAGTACTGACTTCTCATTATTGGCCTTGGGATTCAAAAGCTGGAGAACTTAGTATTTTGAGAATTGTTAGTTTTCCTGGAAATTGAGTAGCTGACACAAATGTTGTTCCCCGATGACTTCTGATTCCCAAAACTTCAAGTTCTAAAACTTGTTCTTTTTGATTGTCATTGAGGGAGGTACTTGAACTTCCCTAGAAAAAGTTGAGCCGGGAAGAGCACTTCATCATCCGTGTCCCTGAATGCACTGCCCCCTAGGAGTCCAGCACTCCTGTAATTGCACAGCCGGTGCTAATAAATAAAACCCTGTTTCTCTGCCATTTGTGTTAGTCAGAGAGAAAACAAGCTTGGCACTTCAAACAAATTGGACAAATTGGATGAATCACCGTCATTTAGCCAGAATGTTGTTACAGAGAAGCAAAGGAAGTGTCTTCTACGCTGGAGGGGATGATGGGATAGAATGCCAGGCGAGAGGTGAGTTGAGTACAGGGAACTAAACTGATGTCCAATAATTTCTTCAGAAAACTATTTGTCAAAGAATAGTATGTATGAAATTCTTTTTTTTTTTTTTTTTGGAAGCAAAATCATATTTGTCATTCATTCATATATAAATTAAGGACTGGCAAGCTGCTGGCAGCCTTCTGTGATTTTTATAATGAGCAAGAAGATATATGAATCATCACTCTGTACAGAACATGCCTAAACTGAGCAAAGAGCAAATCGGTATTGATAGGATGTGGTGTAACCAACCTGTGGTAGTATTTCAACTGTTCTGCATAGCAGCCTTGGCTGGGCTTGACATACAGGCACCCTGAGACCTGTGGCAGCGTGAGGATGTGAGTTGCTGATTACCTCGGGCATCTTGCTGTCATAGGAAACTCCAAAGGTATGGAGGACAGCCAAGGATAAGAGTGAAGGGGGCAAAACCACAACAGCAGCTTTGATCCCAGAGGAGGATTTTTTTAGGGTCATCTTCCTCCTTGTGGTCAATGAGTGAATTGTACTGCATTACTGACCTTTGCCTTATGACTCCCTCACAGAGATACGCTGTTAACAACACAGTTAACTAAGCTTACTTAAACTTCATCCTGCCAAAACTTCTTCCTTAAAAACTTCTATCCTTTTTGTCGCTAACCCCAAGGGCGGCACCTCTGGAATCCAGCAGAGTTCCTCCTTTCCAGAGTTCCATCTGTCTTGTTTGTTCACTAGTGCCAACCAAGTTCCCAAGAGCAGCTTCTGTTCTGATTGTCCTACGGTTTCCTTGCCACCCTGACATCACTTAAATCTTCCTCATCTTGTTCCAATCATTGCACTTTTGCCATTGTAAAATTCTGCACTTGGATTCACATTCAATCCATGTGTCATTGTCGCTATAGCGTCTGAATCTTCTCAGGCTTTAAGAGCTACTTTATGTAACGCCATGCTCACAGCTACATGCCCCACATGGTCCTGTGGTGATAGTAAAGCCTGATGATTTACTGAGTGAGGACTAGTCAACTTAAGAACAAGGGCTACACATAATACTTATTTTATGGTTTTGCTTTTCTCCGATGTCAAAAAAATCCCATTGTATCTTGTATCTGTTTGAAGCAGTGGTCCAACTTTACAAAATACATTGGGACACATTGTTTCATCAAACTGCATGTTGTCTTTTATTTTCTACCACAGTCCAGTATTGAGTTTTGTAACCTTGAAAACCTATTGCAAATACAGCATAGTATATAGTTTAATGTATTGTGTCACAATTTGGGAATGTCAAGCACTGCATGAAACTGGAATTCTTAAACAGCTACATATTATGCAAAGGTTGTGGTTCTGGAAAGAGTTCCTTAGTAGGCAGAGTTATTTGTTCAGCCAGGAAATCACAGGTATGATGTGACAATCTGTCAGGAAATGACAGATACACTACAGTGTCTGGAAGTCACTGGAATGATATATTATGGAGACTGGAAGTCATAGGTTCAGAGCAACATGGAGTCAGGAAGTCGTGTGATATAGTGCAAACTCAGGGAAAGTTTTGTTATTCTGCAGAAATCTAGCAAGGTTTCCTAAAATAACTTCCTTGATTTCATGACAGGTTATGGAAGTATAAACCACTGTCCTCTGTACGGGCAGCTTTACAGCTTAGTGGTATTAAAGTCTGCGTGTTGAGAGGATTGGCTGTCTTCTTCGTGGTATGCAGGGCAGCTAGAACACACAAACATCACACAGGACTCTTCTTCCCCCACTATTACACTTGCAGGACTCTTCACACCATTTATGGCATGCTGCACATATCCACACCTGGATACCCTTACTGGACACTATGCCAAACCTAACGCATGCGTCTAGTTATGACCCACAAATGCCTAGTTATCATGACTCCCATATTTAAGCTCCTTCTCTCTACAATGAGACCTGGAGTGGGAGACAGGGAACCAGAGACATTTCCTGATCCACTCTTTGCTGACAACTTCCCTAACCAATGAGCTCAAGAAAAAACTAAGCTAATCGTAAATGTCGAATCTGCATTCACTTGTCTCACAAGGCAGTTGTCACATCTTCATTGGCCAAAATTCACCTGTCTAGTGCCACTGTCTGGTGGACTTGAGCCTTGTTGTCCTGCAAGACACAACTTACAAACATGGTGGAAAAGGGCTTTTATTCTCTTTTCTTTCTTGACCAAAGATCGTTTGTCATTCTGAAACACACGCATCTCCAGCTCAGTGCCTGAAGACCTATGCTTGTTGTAGTGCTGCTGTCCTCATTCCAGTGTTTACGCTGGTTACTGTGTACTTGAACACTATTTTTATAGTTCTGCAGACTGTTCTGTCCATGTACCAGTGTACCGTGCACATCACTGCACACTCTACTGTCTTTTATTGCCCTAATATCTATTGGTTTTGTCCTACTTTACACTCATACTTTACAAAGTATGTGTGCTACTCTGTACTGCTCTACACACACTTTACAGCTGTACTTGTTCAAGTGCCCATTCACAGCATCAAACTCAGGATCAGAGATACACACTTGTTAGTTCACCTCGAACGTGCACTACCATCCTTCGCTAGGTGGCCAGTTATGTCAAGCTCCTGGCAGCCTCTGGTCTGAAACACTTTGAATTCTGCGAGTAGATGTTTCCACTCAGGTATCGATATATATGTTTATACGTGTATTAATTCTCAAGCGCTGTTAAAGTGAAAATTTCGACATAGTTCAGATGCCGAGAGATTGCTGCATTAAAATTTCACGTATATATTCTCTGAACTGAAAACTACAGGAATCTGACATAAACCGGGCTATATTTTTGTAAAATGACCTTTAAGAATTGTAAACGGTGCTGAAAGATGTTCTTTAAGATCCTGAATGTTAAACAAAATTCATCTGCTGACGTTTTTAGTAGATCAGGCAAAATACATTTGTTGACACTTGATGTTCTCCCTCACGATTCAGTGATGGAAAAAATGTACTTGCATAGCAAATCCATGCTTGACAGCTCTCAGCCATGATTGCCAGACAACCAGCATCCATTATCTGAAGTGACATCTGGTCACGTGAAAAGAGAGAATTATTCTTCTGAATAAAGAATGAAGGGTAGCAGCATTTGAACGATACTGACAGAACACTTGCCTACAGTAACACTAGAACACTTTTTTGCATGACATTGCAGTTCGTGTTTGCCCGCTGGAAGGTTCTTACTGTGAATATCACAGCTGATTCTCTGATATTGTGCTGCACCTTCTGTACAGTCTCTGGCAGGGAGTGGCAACGACTAACTACATGGTCCATTGTGTGCTTGCCCCCCACCGTGCTCCCAGAATCCCCTTCCTTAATGAGGTCTTCTGTTTGTCTAAATGTCACATTTATAGGTTAAAAAAATGTTATGTGATGCTGCAGAGGTAAAAAGTAATATAGATATGAATATATTGTTATAGAATGAAATTTGTTAATCATTCTGTCCGGATTGTAAAACTTTACTAATCTGTATTAAAATGCTGCAGTATGTAGCTAAGACAGTTTGTTCTTGTATGTCCCTTCATTTTAGACCATTATAACATTTCACTCAGGTCACAATAAATAAATGTTTATTAAGAAATATCTATCCTTTACAGTGAACCATTTTATCCTGTTCAGGGTGGCAGCGATATCACAGAATCCCAGGACAGCAGGCTATGTTACTACACCAGTCTGTTAGAAGGTGGGCACACACTTTCACACACTTTGGAGATTCTGGAGTGCCCAAGTAACCTGAAAAGCAGGTCTTTGGACTGTGAAAGGAAACTGGAGCACACGGTAGAAACTCTATAGACTGAGCAAGGTTCAAACCCATATGTGAACACCCCAGATATGTGAGGCAATAGTTCTACACCATCATACCACCTATTTAAAACAGCTGAAGAATTTTTTATGTATGTAATTAAATAAAAATGACCAACAAGTAAAATTTACCAACCATCCCTTGGTTGTATAAGCTTCTGTTAGTCTTTCTAACTGGTGACTGTGAAATTCAGAAATTATATTCAATGCACTTATGTAGCTAGTGCACAATAAAAGTACGGTTGCCTATGGCTCACTAACACAGCTTAAAATGTATTAATAATTTTTGAAGAAATTTTAGGAAAATCCGAATCTTTAAAATAATTTTCAGACCATGTCATTTTAGTGAGCCCAAGAACAGAATTTTGCAATTTATTTGCAGTTAATTAATTATTCCAGAAGTTTGTCAGATACAGTTTTAACAGTTATTTGACTAACTGGTAGTGTAGCAGTTACAGCGCCACATTTCATGTCAAGGAACAAGGTTCAAATCCCACCTTCTAGCAAATGTTTATCTTAAATTGATCCACCAAAAATGACTAAACTATATACATATACGTGTGTGTGTGTGTGTGTGTGTGTGTGTGTGTGTGTGTGTGTGTATATATATATATATATATATACACACACACACACGTACAAATGTAATAATTGCTGGTACATCTGGTTTTTCTGGCTCCTTTGCACAAGCATGGAAACCAAGAGAAGCAAGTGGTTTGTATGAGGGGTCTGTGTAAGTTTTTCACCAAGAGCCTGAGTAAGAGTGTAGGCCGTGTGTTTGCATGTGTGAGAGAGAGTGTGTGTTTGTGTGAGTGACAGAATGAGAGCAAGAGTGCACATGTGTTTGTAAGACAGTGCGAGAGAATGTGCATCAGATGGGGACAGTGTTTATGTGTGTGATGGAAATAGAGGTGCATGAAAACGTGCATATGAATCCGCTGATTTCTCCTCAAACACGTGAACAGGAGGTGTGTGCCAGCTGCCTGTCCCTAGCATGTGTGCACATGGATTAGTGATGAAGCTGGCATGGCTTGCTCACATCACCCTGACACTATGCCTCGCTGGACCAGGCCTCTTGAACAGCTCTGCCCGCTGCTATGGTGACACTGGTTTGCACCCCAGCTTCCCTTCTCAACTCGCTTCACAAGCCGGGCAGCCATGGGTGTGCGCATACTTGAAAAAACACATACCATTTCCCTGCTGTCACTGGATTTACTCCAGTGGATAACAGTGCACACAGATTCTATGTAAGAAGAAGGAGACTGACATGTAAAGCTGAACAGATCAGACCCACAAACTGTCATGCAATAATGAGACAGCAGAAGGCGCTGAAGTGGACACACATATTTCCATGACAGGCTCCTGTAGGGTGGACATCGTCTCACTCAGGAAATGGTCTAAAATGGATTAGTTTGTCTTTCCTGCACAGTCCTCACACATGAAAGAGGACAAAACACCTTAACAGGTTTAATAGGGTGATGCATGCTTGTTTTTTGTACAAATGCGCAGTAAGCAGTTTTCCAAACAGTTGAAGTCTTGTTTGGCAAAGAACATCAGGCAACTTAGTATTAAAGGTACTTCAGCTTCTCAATTTTAGACATTTTGTGGGTTCAAAGCCACAAAAGGCTTGCCCCTAAAACAGAGGAAGTCCCATCATGTCAGAAATCACATTTTTATGGCATGCCATGCACTGATGGGGGGTGTTCGCATGGCATCACTGCTGCTCATTGGCTGTTTTGATGTTTAACGTGGGCTTTGGCCATTGGCTGTTTAAGTAAGATTGTGCGAGATGAACATGGACCATTGTCTGTTAAAGTAGATTTTTGAGACAGGGTGCCAGCCAGTGGCTGTTTCAGAAGGTTTGTTTAGCATGAATGTCAGTCATTGGTTATTTGAGCAGGTTTCTTTGACATGAGTGTCAGTTGTTGGCTGTCTGAATACTCATGTGACACACTAGTGTTCCCCACTGGTTATTTAAGTAGGCTGTCAAGACATACTCAACCTGCTCAGATACTGTGTTTGTTTTACATGTGGGGGTGTGATTTCATAAAGATCCTTCCTTATGTTTTCCTCAAGGTGGGGTTTGGGCCACAGCACAGTAGTTAGGACTCCCATTGCCCAGATCCACCAATACAGCACCGTGCAGTGACACTCAGTTGTTACTGCAGGGTAAGCCTCTGTAATGTAAGGGCACATTCCTCTACTCTACTACAGATTTCACACCATTTTCTCTTATAAAACCGAGTCACAGCTGCAATAGCTCTGATAGACATGCCATTCCAAAAACTGATGTGTTTTATAAAGTTGCTAGCTTTAGTTGCTCGGTGCTTTCCATGTCCGAAAGTGCAAAAGTAAATACTAATAACCCATTATATAATCACCAAACGTCATTACCCTTGAAGCAGCTACATTAAGTACAGGTATTCCCATTGTTGTCAAACAGACAGACGCTGCTGAGACCAGCGTGCCAGTTACAGTCCAGTGGAAAGGAGAAAAGTAAGAAAAAAATTTGTCACCAGACTTTATTACCCTTATGTTAGTAATGTGACCGGTGTGTGTCATGTAGTCCCTATATCACCCCCCACCCCCACCCTTCCTCTGTGTGTATATGTGTGCTTCGTTGACCCTTTGTCGTTGTTCAGATGAATTAAGACACATGTAGCTAATGTGTGTGTGTGCTTTGCTATGCAAAAAACTCAGGATGCAAAGTATCTGTGTACCAAACCTCAAGAGGGTTTGGCTGTAGCTTCAAGAGGCTT
This sequence comes from Arapaima gigas, assembly GCA_900497675.1. Taxonomy (NCBI): domain Eukaryota; kingdom Metazoa; phylum Chordata; class Actinopteri; order Osteoglossiformes; family Osteoglossidae; genus Arapaima; species Arapaima gigas. The sequence continues at coordinate 174,124 of UFQX01000486.1, read as the reverse complement.
TATGGCGTCCTCTCCATCTTGGGTAAGTAACACACGTCTGTTTTCACATGCAAGGACCTGCAACCCTTATTTTTGGCCAGTGTATGTGTTTACCTGTCTTGTGTGTTCATGTTTTATGTTAGGTACAGGGTTTTACTTATTTATTCACTTTTATATATTTAGTTGTATATTTTGAGTGTTTATTTATATATGGTGTGTATATGTTTGACAGCCATATATATTTTGGCTGTTATATTTATGTATTTATTTATTTATTTATTTATATTTTGATTTTTAATTATTGTAGTGTCGTTAAGTTTTACACAGAGATGGGTGTTTATATAATGTGTCGGGTTTTTTGTTTATATTTATCATTTGTTTGTTAATTAGTTCTTTGGTTATTTTTTCATGTGTTTCTCTTTAATAATTTTAATTTAAAAGGGGAAGATGTGTTTAATACCCACAAAGGTAGGTTGAGTTCGACAGCACCCTGGAACAGGCCAGGGGACTGCCCATCTTCTGCGGTGGAGTCTGCGGGGAAGTTTTCTTTAGCCTTTTAACTAGAACCTTGGGGTATGTTTTTAACTGCCTTAGATCTTTACTGTCATGTATTTCAAATATTTGTCGATTTTAACTAGGATTTTATAAACTAGTTTTACTTTTATGTGATGGTTTTAATTATGTATTGTAGTGGTTTTATTAGTTTTAAAAAAATAAAGTCGGTGATAATAAATGGAGTGATTATAACTGTCGAGGGGTGGCAGTTGGTGATGCTTGACACTATGTGTCAATGCATGTCCATTCTGATTCGGGGAAAAAAAAATCTGTGTGCCAAACCTGTGGTCTGAAAAACAAAGCCGTGCATAAAGAACACAAGCAAACAGTCAAACAAAGATTGTCCTTTATAGCTATAGATGGAGATTGTTCCTCAAGTTATTTTATCACACCTCTCAAATATAATCACAATTAACATATGCAGTGGGCATTCATATGCAAATGAACCATCTGCTTCACTCATGAAATACCTCTGTGGCATCAGTGTTGGAACATAGGTAGTTTTCATCAAGTCAGCTGTGTCCCTTTTTGTCTGTAGCAAAAAAAAATCATTAATATTATATACTACTAGTAACAAAAAGGTTTTTGTTCATTTTTCATCCATTTTGCCACAAACTGCAAATTAATATTTATGTATTTTCTGTTTGGTCATCGTGTATAATTAAATTTATTTCTCATCAGGGCACAATGTGATAGCATTATAATCTTTCAAGTGAGTACAGTGTAAACCAGAGCCAAACCATTTCAGTCTGGATAACAAAGTGTTTTCCAATTTGTTTCTTAGTACTTTTTAATTTCTACAGTTTTACATTTTACATATATGGCTAGATGTTTCAGATTAAGCATAACATATGTGACCATGACTTGAACAAGCAGTTAAGAATTGTGAGTGAGTGGCTCTGCCAACCTTCTTTCTATATGTATGTGATTTAAGTAATTTTTCTGCTGGCTGATGCATTTCTTAAGTGAGAGTTTGTATGCAGCTTCTTGTTAAAGATAAGACTGTGTTAGAAGATACCCAATGAACCAAGGTTTGACAGCAGCCTCTCTCTCCATATGTCTAACACCATGATCCAGTGTCCAAGGTGTGCTCTTTGACCTTCTGTAAATCACCCCTGTTGGTTCAACGTGAGTCTCTTACATGTCTCTCTAATTGGTAATATTTTTTACTCTTTGTAATCAGTTTCAGTCAATTTTTTATACCTCAACATATATTGATGAGTGAAATATAACATATTTTTGTGAATCACTGAATTGTTAAAAAATAGTGATTACAGGTAAAATTGCAATAATTTCTGTTGTGACTTTGTCTTTTTAAAAGATTAATTCACACTGAGTTCCCAGATTTTTGACATTTTGTCTTGTGTCAAAGGCAACCAGAAAAGTAGACTCATGAAAAAGAGTTTGGGGTAGATTTAAAGGTTTTGTGGCTGTACATAAAGATAGGAATGGGCCCTCACCAATTCCAGTTCTCACCATTTTCTGTATTTATTAGTCTGAACAATCAGGCCTGGTTGTAAAACTACCTTCACTGGTCTCTGGACTGCTTAGTAGAAGAGCTACTGCAAAGGTCCAGGCTGTATTTTGCATGAATTTTTCTCTGTGAGAAAACCATTAATAATTAAAACATATCAAAAATGATTATGTACTCGATATGTACTCATTATTGAAACCTGGATTAAACCTGAATAAAACCCATTATAAACCTTTAGACCAATGTATTTTCCTTGTTCTTTGTTTAGGCTACCTGGATTAGTACACTGGTGTTTTAAACTAGCTGTCATTTATGAGTGTTTTAATTTGTATACCGGTAACAAGAGAGGATGTCTGATAATTAAAATAAAATTAAAAACCCGACCTTTTTTTAATGTAAATATCTTTTTTAAGCCCCTTGGATTCTTCGGGCCCTCGGCGCTTGCCTACCTTGCCTCATAGTAACCCACCCCTAAAAACAGCAAGCTCCTGATTTAAATGTTGGTGTTTCCATTGTGTAATGCATATATTAGTTCCAGGCTTTCAAAAAATGTAATTTGCAACATGCTTCACATGCTCTTGCTGTTCTTAACAGTTTTGTTAGTCTCTCCAATTTAGACTGAGTGTGTAAGCGCGTGTGTGTGTGTGTGTGTGTGTGTGTGTGTGTGTGTGTGTGTGTGTGTGCGCGCGCATTCTGCAGCAGTAGAGAGCTTTCTGGTGGCCTCCAGTGCTCTCACGGGGAAGTGTGGACACTGGGACACAGGGCCTCACACCAGGCAACTCCCTTCTATTACAGAAATCAAGAAACAAGAAAGATCTCCATCTGGAGTCTAAGCGTAGGCATTTCCATTGCTGCACTGTTGCGATGCAGTCACACCATTTTAATATCTTTATTATTTCAGTAAAAAGCTCCTTAGTGTTCTAGCACCTCATTTCAGTGGAATAAAAACCCTACCACTAAGAGGCAAAAATGGGAAATTTCTCGTGGTACCAACAGTCTAATTTTGTTTTGCCAACCCTGCCTCATTCTGGGTGTTGAGGGTGACATTGTGATCCACTGAGAGAGCACCGAAATGAAACCTAACAGAGACGTGCACTGCTGTGTCTATTCAAAGCATTCTGCATTAGTGTTTAACTCAACTTAAATGAATAATACTGTGTAGAAATTTTGTTTTAAAATTGAACACTGATGCATAACAATTGTTTTTCTTTACTCCTTCTGGACCAGGATTTTCTACACATCCATATATAATACTCCACATACATACTGTTATCTTATCCTCATTGTTTTATTGCTGCTTAACCAGTAAGCAGAGCTGGTTGTCAAAAGTTCAGGATTTGCCCTGATAATTGTAGCTAAACTTGCTGACATGCTGTCTGGAGTTGAAATATGATAACGATTAGCATTCTTGGTCTCCCACAATGCACCAGTCCTGAGGCAGCCCCTTGTGTCCTTCCCAGGCCTCGGAGCAGATCTTGGCCCTGCTATTCTTGGCTCCACAGCACATGGGAAACAGGCTGCTGGTCTGGAGAGCCGAGCGCTCCATTGTACCACCTCCCCCCTCAGCCCGGCCGTCTTACAGCACTGAGTCCCTTCATTCCCTTTCTCTCTCTCTCACACACACACACACACACACACACACACACACACACACAAGCGGCTTTAACAGAAACACTGACACACACATTCTGCTATAGTTGACACTCCCAGACACACAGAGGCTGTTAAAAAATGTACAGAGACACAGTGAAAAGTCTTTAACACTTAAGTAAAAAAGGCACACACACACTGTCACACACAGACACACACTCCCTGTAACTGCGGTTCTGTACCTAATGCTCGCATCCAAAAAGCCTCATGATGGCAATTTCTTTCAAATGATGCATTATTTCCTCCAGTGGCCTGATCGCACTAACTCCTTTGAATCAGATATTATAAACACTTGTTTGGTGGTAAGAACACAAAAAAGATTTTATGACCTGTCATAACTTCAGCCTGTTAAATCTCCTAATAAAAATTAGTGACACTGGCTGTAAATGTAGTGGGCAAAAAATGTAGCTGTGGTGGCATAAATGAAGGACTGCACATATTACACATAATGAATTACAGACATCTTCTGTAGGAGTTCTCTTCAGTTTTCTCCATTAATATCAGACCACATTCCTTAGAAAAAGGCAGTTTACAGACTGTCTTCTGGTAAGATTGTCAGATAAACACCCAGGGCATAGTGACCCATGTTTGAAGCTTATTTAATGCATCCCTTTATGTTTTCAGTCCGTTAGTATTAGCTTCAGTTTTGTAGTCACATTTTGTAACTTCTTGCAGACATGAAAAATGTGCTGATGTGCACAGTATCATTGAATGTTGTTATTTATTCATTTAACTTTTTTCCAAGGTGACTTAAAATTTTAGGTTTGTGTACTAAGGTGTTTACAGCGATTGCAGTGATTTGTCAATTTATATGGCAGGGTAAGTTTTTATTGTATCAGTCCTGTGTTACTATTTACAAGTGTAATGCATTCTTGGAAATCAACTGGTAAGGCATAGTCTAAGATGTAATTAGGAGTAATTTTTGTGGGAAAAGTTTTTAACCTTTCCTGGGCCCACAAAGTCCTCCCCCATTATTCAAGAAACACCAAAACCATAATCAAAATGGAAATAAATAACAACGTTGCTATTAAAAAAACAGATGTTCCCAACAGTACAATAATAACAATAACTCTAAAATTGGATGCGAGTTCGACTTAATGGTACCACCATTGAAAGACATGACTTTCACAGACGAAGCGCCAAGAGCACTTTCTGCTGTTTTCATTATTTCTTTAGCCTTTAAACTGCATATACGGTGGAAGACAACAAGTTATGCATTCGTGTCACATCTTTGCTTCTCCCATTACCGTTGAAGCAATTAATGAATTTTAACACAGAGGAAGAACCTTTCTCTTTTTTTTGGCCTTTCCTGACTCCTTCACTCTTCTTTCCCATTTTCTGCAGCTTAGGGGCTATGGTGCACTAGATGCACTTGATAAATAGAAACAAGATCTCAAGATCATGCATGAGAATCACCAAGCACAATTTGAAACAAAAGGTGTGGAGATGGTAATTGTGAACAAGAACGGGTGATGACGTCACCTGCCGGCATAAACTTTAAAAAGTCCTTGCTTGACACTTGTTGCTCATAAATGTGGGGAAAAAATGCCTTATAATCCAGTAAAGGTTATTAATTTCAATCGTATATGCGAAAAACAGTCAGTCAAAGACTCATATCTTGAGGGTTACATGTACCTTGATCAAGGGCTGTGCAGCAGATGTGGGGATTTAAACCCAGGTCTGTCAACTGCAAGGTAATGTGTCTAACTACTACACCACCTGCTGCCACCAGGTACAGTATTAAGTTCCAAAGAACGAACCAGGAAAGTCACCATCTGTTCCACAGTTTCTAGCAGGCAGATGTGGAACGCAGATTTGGGTTCATTTGCTGTTGATCCCTGCAAGTACCATGCTGTTGAATCCCAGTCTGCAGCCTCATCAGCAGCAGTGGTGACCTGGCCTCATTCACCATAATCCTGTCTCACACAGGTGGACACACCTCAGAAGCCACGGTCCCCCGCCTGCAACTCGGGTGTTTGTGTTTACCCAAGATCTAACAATAGACACACGCTGAGGCAAACAGGAGAGCCGGTTCTGTAACTTGGCTTAGCTCTCTTCGCCTTGGCAACGGATCATATCTCTGCCCATAAGCTTCTCTCCCCACGTTACTGGGACACAAGCACTATGCAATATGCTCCTTCCACTGGCTGCAAAACAAGACTGGGCTGAAATCTGTTATGCATATAACATCAAAGTTTGTGTTATTAAATACAAAAAGTTATAACCAAAATTGCTGCTGCCTTTTAAAATGCAGTTTCCCATTAAAATTTTTCACAGTTAACAGTGTCTAAAAGGTCTATATTACATGTTTTTAAGTTTTTTTTTTTTTGGGAAGCTCTGCTGATTTTTTTAAAATATAAATTTGACTTACTTCCATTATTGTTACTGTGTTACATGTTTATACATTAAAACCATGGTACCTGATGTGCCCCGCAAAGTAAATTCCATCTAATCTGAGCAACTTATTTAAATTTTTTTTCCCCAGTCTGGGTCTATAGTGAACACTGTGAGGCCGGGTGACTTTAATTACAGGCTCCTAGGGTGTTTATGTGCAACGTACAGTTCCTCTAATTGATGGTTGAGATGTCCCTTCTGATATGAGTTCCACAAGCCTTATGAATTATTTAAACTGGCAAACAAACTTATTTGGACTGACATACTGAACATCCAAAAAACATCACTGGGGAAACAGTGCAAATGTAAGTGGATGGCGGGCCTTTCACACAGTCACGGCATGCTGGGAAAGTTGCAGGCGGGAAAACAGTGCATGCATCGCTCTTAATGGGGACCGCAGGGGCGGCCCCGTTGCCATGGTAGCAGGTGCTTTGGTATTCTCCCCACACTTGTGGAGGTCGAACTCTCTCCTCAGAATGGGACCCAGTTTGTCAATGAGGAGCCAGTGGATTTTCATTTATTTTTTACAGGGTCAAGAGCCCCTCCCACACTTCCATTCAGCTGCTTTATCATCAGTCTGCTACTGTTTCACAGGCCCAGGCTGTGGCAACACCACACTTCCCAGTAGTAACAGGCAGCCAGCAAGCCATGCAGGGTTGTTTCTGCATAAGAGGTGCTCCGCTTTTTTCCTCATGAAGAGGACTTGACTTTCCATCGACTCGAATGATAGACATATATAGTGGGTGTGTATGTCTGTGTGTGTGTAAGTACATGACAGTATGAGAGCAGCACGAGTGTTTCCAATCTTCAGCGTTAAGTAAAGGTTGTTTTGAACAGTGCACCTTGACTGTGAGCATTTTTTATCATTTACTATAAGAACACAAAAGCCACATCTAGTTCGCTGGTGACGCTGCTACTCATTCATGTCCGCAGTTACTATTTCTGCACTTTCATTCAAAGTTGTTCTCACGTGCAGTAATGTCATCTTAACTCAATTTATCTAGTGCACCTGCATTATTATTATTTCTTTGCGCATATTATTAATGAAAGAAAATGTATATATATATATATATATATATATACACACACACACACACACACACACATTTTATTATTTGTTTCCATTTTGATGGGTTTTGGTGTTATTTGAAAAAACATGGGGATGACTTTATGGGCACAGGAATGCTTATAAATTTTTTTTGTTGAAATTAAAGGTAATTATGTCTCTGGCTTATGAGATTTTACCTTATGAGTGGATTTCCAGGAACACATCACACTCTTAAATAGTGGGATACTTGTATCTGTGTGCAACTAAAACTTATGCATCTCTTGTGCACTTGTAATAGCATAGTTCACTCCAGATTTTTTTCTGTAAGTACCTGAAACGCAACTGGCTTAACATGCATGGATTAGGGATAAAATCCTTGTCCCTGTCGGACATACATTTTTACACCTACAACTTCAGATTAAATTCTTATTTCAGTCAACCAGACCAGATATTCACCAGTCCTTCTGTTTTCAATATACACTTGTCATAATATAAGCCATGGTGGTCCTGAGGCTTTTCCAGAAGCATAGGGTGTGAGGCAAGTTGCACTCTGGATGGGGTGGCAGTCCACAGCCTAACATATCACATACACCCATTCACTTCCACATATACACACACAGTGGGCAAGTTAGTCATCAGTTCATCTAAAGCACAGGTTTGGACTGTGGGAGGAAACTTGCACACAGAGAAATTATGCAAACTCTCACAGACGGAGCCAGATTCGAATGCAAAGCTCAGATACTGTGAGGCACCACTGTAGTGCCCCATAGACCAAATTAGTTGTCGATAAATTGAAAACTGGAAAAGTAAGGTAGCATCAGGGTGAAGCTTACATTGAATTTTGGCAACGGAATCAACAGGACTTTTCAAAGGACTCAAAAAGGTGCAGCTGGGAGACTGGCTGCAGTATTAAAGTACAGCAGACTAGTTGCAAAGCTGTTTGGGAAGTTGGAGGAAAAGTCATCCATAAAAGGGATATGTGTGTGGAAATAGTGACACAGACGCCAGCACTATTTCCTAAAACCGGTCAGCCTTCGGAATGAGGGTATGATAACAATCTAGTACATCTGCTATAAGCTGCACCCACGCTGTGTTGTCCTAGAGTAGCAGCCTGAATGCAAACAGAAACCTGCCTGCAGCAGCCGCCTGCTACCCTCATCTGCGGAGTGTGGAAATAAGTGAAGAACGAGCAAGGGACTGATAAGAAACCTTCACCTCTAGTTACTCTGAACTGTAGAGAAGGGGGGGGGGTGGCAACCAGGGAGCACTGTTAACCCCATCTCACTGCCTTNCTCGAATGACACACACTTAAGCAGGGAGCACTTGGCCACCTCAGCTGCAGAAAGAAATCTCTCAATCTGGGAAAAGGAAGAAAACCGAAACAGCACGTGTTTCAATTTTTAACCCCCCCCCCCCCCCCCCCATGGTGTGAGTATCAAGAAGAGTGTGTGAGTGCACCTATAGAACCAGCTCAGAGTTTTCCCCTTGTGCAGGAAGGAAGAGGTGGTGTGCCGACCTCTTGTGCTTGTATGGAATGGTCACATACCAGGATAGTCCATGTGTCCCCAGAGACCAGTGGACAGGCACAGGCACATTTGAGCACGTCTGAGCAGCCCCCCGTGCTCAGGTCTCTCTGTCCTCCTCCAAGTACAGTAGGCTAGTTGTCCCATTCAGCTGCCTGCTCTTGATGGCCTGTGCATGTCTGGGCAAGTCTCTCCTGCTGTCTATGGACTACAGTGAGGTAGATCAGATCATTCCACACACAGTGCAGAGTGCAAATGTTCATGGATGTGGGAATGGACCCCTTTGACAGCCAAGGCTCTTGAACAGCCCGAGCACAGAGGTATTGTCGGCGTCGGCCACCGTTGGTGAATTGTATCCTGTCTGGTGGATTGTACTGTGGCATTTTGCAGACTTTGTTCAGCAAGGATCCCCTGTGTCGTCGGGCACAGTAACGCTGTGATTAGTAGATGCATTCAAAAGAAATGGAGCCGAATGAAATAGCACTGTAATAGGGCATTAATACAGGTAATACTTTAAAAATATAGCCTAAACACAGTTCAAAGCAAATTAGTTTCACCTTTATTAATAACAGATGAACACAGAAAACTATTAACTATTATACTACTAAAACTACAGAAAACTGTCTTTCATGGATAGCAAATACACAATTGTAAAAAAAGTTTTAAAATATTGTTTTAATTTTTCAATTGAGGTACATTTTTATGATACATTTCTCAAAAGGCTAAAATAAAGGAGCAATATTGTTAAATCATACAATATGAGGTAGTGCTAGTCAAGGTATTACTGTATATTCTTTGCAAGACAACAGCACAACTTTGTGTGTGTGTGTGTGTGTGTGTGTGTGTGTGTGTGTGTGTTCTAGTACAGCTGAGTTAATAAAGAACTTAATTCAAAAGTTTTTCCACACATGACAAGGATCAGAATTTGTACTATACTGTACCTTCTTGAGTTACATCTTGTTATATGTAAAATACAAAGGGACACTGGTGACACCATACAGCCCAAGAAATACAGAATAGTCATCTTTTGAACATTTATTGCAGGGTTGATTCTGTAGTGAAGTTTCTTTTTTTTAATGAAGATATTCAGAAGTTCAGAGATGAATCACTCCTTCAAAAAAAAGTACTTATAAACTTGTTAGATAAGCCACCCCTTCCAACTACAAATTTAATGTAAATTTCATTACATCATTTATCAATATTATAACAACTTTTCAACTAGCTGATGATACATTTGAAGTGTTCCTAGTCATCTGAGGCCAGCATGCTGAGCAGGACCTAATTATTGGGGTTAAAAATTATCAACAAGTGTCAGGGGTGCTGTCTATGCAGTAGGTGGTGTTGTGGTTAGAAACACTGCCTTGCAACCAAAGCACCCAGGTTTGAACCCCACCACCTGCTGTAGTGTCACTAAGCAAGATATTTGCCCTGAATTGATACAGTAAAAATTACCCAGGCATGTACATGGGTAAATCAATTATAAGAAGCTTAGTATACAAAACCATCACTTACCTTGGAGAGAACCATCTGCTAATAAGAACAATATTGTGCACTAACCACAATTGCAGGTTGCCATGCATAGTTGTACGACAGTATTTCAGAAACCGCAAACCATTACAGTTCCACTTGACCGAACTCTGCAACATTGTGTCCTCCACGTTCAGTGTATGCAGTGTGGTTTGGTGCCACGTAAGGTGTGGAGGAATTCAACAAGTCCTAATATGAGCTTGTCAGGTGTCTTACTGTAAGCATGGAGAACAAATCTGGGTCACAATGGTCATAAATCAAAGCCTTACTGCAGTTTGAACTCCTGCTGGCCGCCTTGTTCTCTTGCCTTTGCGTGGTCTCTGAAAGGGCCCAGATTCCTGCATTTTGTGTGGGTGTGTGTGTACAGTACTCTCTCCCATCTCTAAAATCCTTACCTGGAATGAAAGCTTGCATGCCAGCTCCTGACTGTGACTGACAGGAAGCTACAGTAGCCGGTCATTACCCTGTCCAGTCAATATGCTTGTATTTTTGGTGTACCAGTGCTTGCCTGCCTATAAGAAAAATTACACCAGATTAAATCCTCCTCAAAATGCAGGATGCACGGAAGCAATACTACCTTGCTTTGAAAAATGTACAGTGCAATAATTCCTCAGTATCTGAATCCAAATGAGGAAAAAAGAAATAATAATAATGTGTTCCCAACCCATCAGAAAACACCTATATAACTATCAACCCATAATGTCAGCATGATAAACACTGTAAACATCAGTTACCTGATTAGAAAATAGTTTGTCACCATGTTGCATGTTTATAACAAATGTTGTCACTAATTTGCATGTTTATAAGATGTGTTACAGTGTGTACAGTACAGAACACTTCACGTGTTAGTCCCCACCCCTGCCCCCAGTGTCACTGCGTTACACACAGGAGACGAGAGGGCGCATCCGCAAGGTTTACAGCAGGAGTTCGGTGTTATGAGACGTTGAATAAAGGGAATAAAGACGTGTGTCAAAGTAACCCACCACCTCCACCTCTTTGCTGTGCACAACAAGCGGCATTTGAATAATTGTGCTTATTTTTAAAAAATAAAATTAATGTTGTGACATGGGGCAAACATGTTCTGACAAAGCAAAACAGCAGAAGCAGCTGATAATACCCATGCACATGTGCACATTTGGCTTTGGATGAATTCGTAACAGTACACAGTACAGTTTGTATAACAATACATGCAGTATTATTTTATCACAGTACACTGTACGCTACTGTGTCGTATTTATTTATAGATTTTTCCATTGATTTTTATTCATGCTTTGGTTTTTTATTATGGATACAAAATTCAATAAGGATACCAATATATAGGTATTAATTTTCAAGAGCTGTTATAGCAGAAATTCGGCTATAGAGTTCAGTTACAGTGGAATTGCTGTACTACTAAAAAGTCTGAGTACATCTTGGCAACTTCAGCAATACTTTAGGACAAAAGTATGGGACAAAGTGAACAGAAGAGAAGCTGCACACGAGTGTCTTACCTCTGGGGACTGCTGTAGAAGAGCTGCAGAAACATGGTGCCTCATTTCCTCATCAAACTTGTTCCCCAAATGCCTCATGATAAGAAAAACTAGTCTCCTCCTATGTATTCAAACTTTTGACCACTGGCGTACTTTTGACCTGCGCTGCATTAGTTGTTTTTGTTGTTTTGACAGACAACCTGTAGATCAACAGCCAGATTTGCAGCACAGTGCATGAGCGGTATAATTACATGTAAGAGGTAAATTTCCTGCCGCATTTATGTGTCATTAGCTGTCGATGCCGGGCTGCTCCGGTCATTTTGTTATTTTACTGGAGTGCTTATCTTGCCACATACAGTGGAAACTAGGCTTATTTCTGTTTATTGGCCTGCACAGGGTTTACTGTTGAGAGTAACTGCAACACAGACATAGGAAAAGTAGATCAATAGAAATGTCTTCTGACATGTGAAGAACATTAACAGAATCTAAGAGCTTCGCCCAAGACCTTTTATTGCCGCAGACTTGCTTTTCCTCCTCCCCAGAGCTCCCAAGAATTCACCAAATAATAATAGGAACTGGGTCTCGGTGGCAGCTGGCACATGCTGAATGAGGAACACAGGTTGTTTTTTATTTCAGAAATGCAGCCTCTGTTATGCATAAAGCATTTATCGCTGCAGACCGTAGCTGGAAGTGCCGAATCCAGTGTGTGAGCGGAATGTTTGAATGTATAACAACCAAGTCGAACAGAAACTAGGTCAGACAAATAAACACTTTATGTTATTGTAGGCATCTAATGTTCCTATATTGCAGATTGCACTGACTTTCAAGGGATATTTACAACATGTAGGAGGGGGATATGGGAAAATCTCCGTTGCGGTAAATGACCATTGGAGTCTCATCAGAAAGAGTATCTATCTATCTATCTATCTATCTATCTATGTAATCGTCTATGAAATAGTATTTTTCAGCATCAGAATGGTTGACAAAAACAAAGTTACGGAATGGCCATGTCAAAGTCCTAAGCTGAATCCAGTTGAGATGGTGAAAAGAGCTTTTCTGGCTAACAAACCTGCTAATGTTGCTGTGCTAGAGCAGTTTGACATGGAGGAGTGGGCCTAAATTCCAGTGAAGCAAAGGGAGACCCTGACTACAGGAATAATTTAGTTGCAGCTATTCCCGCTAAAGGTGGCACAGCCGAGTTGTTGACTGTGAAGGGGAAATTACTTTTTCATGCTTGTGATTACATACTGCTTCACCTTCCACAAGAAGGACATGGCATACACACCATGCTGGTGTCACTATTTCTCTCTCAGACTCCATTAACATACTACTAGTACTATCAATACAAAAAAATGGATCAAATGTCTTTGTGCTAATGTCACAAAGCTGCAAAAACACAGAAAAGTGAGAAAGGCTCAGATGCTATTTCATTGCATGCTTTGGTCCAAGGTGAAATAGTGGTTTTGTTGTTGACAAGCAGGGGGAGATGGGATTCTGGACTTAATCTAAAAACATCAAATTTTCTGAATCTTTTTTGCTTCTTTTGTGCTCAGCCCTTGTGTGCTCTGTAAGTACTGTTCATTACTTGAGGGGATCTGAGCGGTTTACAGCATTACACTTCTCTGTGACCATATAAGTAGATCTTCACAAAGACGAGAATCCCCACTGGGAAAAGGAGTTTTACACCACTGGACTAACCTGGATGGAAGGCAGTTGGCAATTCAAGGACTGTGGACCATTTATTTGCCTTTTTGTCAAATATTTGTGGTAACAAGGGCAGAGTCGCTGGTGAGCTCGTCTCCACATGTCTCATAGTGTTTAAAGTGACCTTGTTCAAAACTGAACAGAGAGAGGAACTCATCTGATGGTGGAATGAAGCCCGGGCCTGTCTGTGGGCAGCTCGACCGCCTCAGTCACTTTGCACAGAAGGCCTTTTCATAGGCAGTGGCTCATTGTGGTGAGGTGGATTTAAACACATATTAAAGGCTAGACACTGTTGGTGGTTTTGCTAAAGTAAGAGATTACACGTGTATGGACATTCATATGCCTTTACTGCCAAAAGCACAAGGGTGGAATGCAGGAACTGGAGTCTCTTTTCTTTCAACAGAGGAAGATAGCGCCTACATAAGTGTCTCTGTACTGAAGGGTTTCCCAGTCTTGATAATGGAACTCCAGCATTTATCCTACAGATCCCCCCCCTTTCAGCAGAGCCATTTTTCATCTGTTGTTGAAATCTAAATCCACATATCTCAGCATGTTGGTATTGTCCTGCGAGTCCTCCAGTTCATCTAGAGCACTGAAACACTTTTCTTTTAGGAACGACAACTATTAACCAATGGCAGGTAAAATATTTGGGTGACTATTTTTTAACAGGCCAGTAAAGTGTTTAAATGGGATCCAAGCCAGCATGTACAGTGTTACACGACAATTTGTTGCTCAGAAATGCACAGTCCGTCGCAGACAAACATTCCTTTCATTTTCCATTTTGTTTCTCTGGATGTCTTTGTCTGCATGAGCTTTTGACTTTACACCAAGGTACAATGTGTGTGTGTGTGTCTGTGTGTGTGGGTAGGGTTGTTGCTGTTGGTAAGTCTCCATGTGTATCTGAATGTATTGGCACGCCTGTGTGTGTGTGTGTGTGTGTGTGTGTGTGTGTGTATGTATGTGGGCGTGTGTGGGCGTGTGTGAGTGTGCTTTTGCATATGCTTTTGTGCTCCTTCTCAGCAAGCATTCTTTGTTCCTTCACACACGCCACTCCCTAGGTGAGGGCACTGTAGATCACCAAGTCTCTAGCAGGGAGGAGGCGCAGTGTGAATCCGAGAGGCGGCCCGGCCACACACCCTCCCCTGTCTTGCCGAACACAGATAAAGGAGAAGGGTTCACGCAGCCTCGAGGTGGGGAGCCACAGGCCAAGCGTTTATCTGTCTGTGCCCACCGCACCTGCTGGGGTTGATGGGGGGGGCAGGGCCAGGGTATTTTGGGACAGGCTGTGGGGGGGGGCTGCTCTTGTGCTGGCCCTGTGTAATGTGCTAACTCTCACACAAGGCAGTGGAAAAACAGATGGGGGGAGTTCTCGCCTCTCCCCCACATAGAAAAACAAATCCTGCCACATGTAGTAAGGAGAGGGGAGGGAAAAAACGAGATAAGAGAGGGAAAAAAACCTAACGGATCGCCTCCGCAGAGGATTAACTCAGTGTGTCTGCTCGTGTGTGTGTCTGAATGTGTGTCTGCGTTCATGTTTCTCCCAGTGGCCTTCTGTCTCTTGAACACCCCTCCCCACACACACACACACACACACACTCTCTCTCTCTCTCTCATCCACGCCCTCTCCCTGTGCGAGCGTAGTCCGGGCTCACTGCCAGGCAGAGTGTGTGTTTTTTGAATGAATACCTGATGAAGCAGACGAGGCGAACTGTGGGCGGAGCCGCGGCACTGGAGTACTGTGGGAAGCGCTGGCAGCCCGACGGCCTTGCATAACAGCCGCACGCACGGCGCTACGACAGCCAGGCAAAAAGCAGCGGCCCCGCACTATGGCTCCAGAGCGACACAGCTAGAGCCTCATTCTCCCTACATTTTTTTCCCTTGGTTTTCAGGGGGAGGGAAGAAAGGAGGCTACAAAGGGACACGGCGCTGGGACGAGGCGAGGAGGCAGAAGTGGACGTTGTTTTCTCAGGGACATGGACAGCTTTTAAAATGCTCTGCAAGCAAGGGCTGCGGACAGACTGGTGAGCTTATTCCTGCAAGTGTTTTGCAGCTTGTTGCCATGCCTTTTTTCTGGGCTGTTATGCCCCACATCCATGACACACACCTACATTTTCTCTGCCCTGGGGGGCCACAGCATCTATCATGTTTTGGCTCAACTGTTGGACTTCTGGAGAAAATGAAAATGCAAGTCATGCAGCTTTGCAGATAGACTTGTTTAAAGGTGCTCTGTGCTCCCCTGGTCTGTGTCTGTCTGTGTGTGTGTGTGTGTGTGTGTGTGTGTGTGTGTGTGTGTGTATCTGTGTGTGTGTGTGTGTGTGTGTGTGCGTGCGTGCGCGCGCCTGCACGCGCGTGCGTGCGTCTGTCTCTCTCTCCAGCTCTGTGCAGTGTGTGGTTTTTCCTGAACAGTGATGCCAGAATGTGCAGTCATTGTGAGGGCAGCGGCGGCCACGTTCGTGCCCGTTGTCTGCTTCTGCCTCGCTGCCCGCCTCTTAAAGGGGCCGCAAGGAGTCACACCAAAACTGGGTGAGGAGCTCATAGGCTTTAACCTCCTGGGCTAAATTTAGGCTAAAATGAGAGCCCTGTTGGTGAAGCATTGCTGGCTGTAAAAGTCTCAGTAATAAGACGTTGTATCCCCCCAGCAGAGAGGAGGGCACCCTGCTGGCTCTCAACATTGTTTAGGAATTTCCGATATGACCACATTATCATGTTTGTGTTGTATGCAGTGATAAAGGTCTTGTGAAAACACATGTTCATGATAGTCAGATGTTGATGTTTTCACCGTCATGCTCCTTGCACTTCTTGTGAAAAGCGATTGAGTGAACTTGGTGGACACTTGTTTGTTTTCAAATTTGGCACTTGATGAGAAATTCTCATCAATGAGGAAAAAAGACATTGTGCGTTCCCAGCTGTTCTGCAGCAGTTCCCAGAGATGTAGGACACTTGTAAGTTGCTTTGCTTTCACTCTTCTATCCATTTCATTCCATACAAGTGTTACCCAGGATGCCCTCATGTACTCACCCTTTTCACTGGTGCTGAACATTTGGGTCTTGAAGCCCCCCTCCCCCTTTTGTTTTATTGAACAGATTTGGTGTAACCAAACTGCACAGAAAAAAAACTGAGATTAACAAGGTCAGTGACTGGTGCTGGACCACTAAACGGGGAGTGGAACTGAACAGCAGCGTGTGCTGTGCACTTTGAGAACGAATGGGTACCCATAACATCCAGCACGCAACTGTGCAGCGGTGCAGTGGAATGCGGGAGATAATGCCAAACAGGAGAGCGGCGATCCTCCGGTTTGCTTCCCCGACACAAGGCCTGATTCATGATCAGAAAATGGAACAGATGCTGCAGAGGTTCAAAACACTGGCTGACTCTGATTGTCAGACATGCTACCAATAAGCTGTTAAAAGGAATTTTTAAGAAACTATTCAAATGGACACTGCACTGATGTTAATATTCCACGGATTTGTGATTTTATTTGTGTGTGTGGGGGGTATTATATTGAGCCTTTAAGCATATCCTTTAATGCAAAAAAAAGAAAAAAGCCCTGACAACCACTGAGCACACCCATAAACACACGGGATTTTTCCACATTACCCAAACAGCTGTCATACTGGAAGCAGGCTAAGCAGGCAGAAAGAAAAATAAAAAGTGACAAAGATTTTTGTTTTACTTATTTTTTTTTTTTTTTTACCTAATTTTCTGCAGTTACTGAGCATCACCCAGGGGGTAAATAGTGAGGGGTCTCAAAAGGCCGACCTCAGTGCACACTGAGGGTGCAGGATGGCTCACAGGCAGAAGTGTGGCACCATCCTTGTGGAGAAACACAGGGCATGTGTTTACTTGTTTGGCTGCTGTCAGTGGAGGCTCCAGGTGCTTTCCACATGCTCCCTGCCAAAGACACAGTGAGCGGAAAGAACGTGCTGTTTGCCACTTGGAGATGGCCCTAGGGGGCCATGGGTTTCTGGTTCTCAGGGTTTAGAGTTGCCTGAAGCTCTTGGGGACGTGGTGGATCTTTGGAGGACCACTCACCCCTGACTACACCACTCCATCAACGTTAGGGGTTGTGCCATGTGAATCGTGGAAAGGACGGTTTTGCCCTTTGAACCTGCTATATGACTGGGCCGTGACCCATTTTGTACATTCAGCCTAATCCACAAAGATGAACATTTTTAAAAATTATGCAAAAACTTACTGCCTGATTTTCCCTGTTCACAAAGACAGATGCTGCATCTGGATCTAAAGTAGCAAAAAACATCTCTGCAACACTACGGCAACGCTGTGACTGGGTAACAGAGAAATGATAGCCGACAGTATTGTCGCCAGCAACAGCAGTAGCCTATGTGACACTTTTGAGAATGCTACTAGTTAGATGTTAGACGTTCTGTATTGTTTTGAAATTATGCCTTATTGTAAAATTTGTATTATTTTGAAAAAAAAAAGTCAACCTCAAGAATCGTTTTTTAGCTTTTCATTTGGCGAACTGGGATTGTCTCTGGATACTTGTTGTAGTGATCTCTCGCCCAAGTCCCATCCCCAGATCAATCCTGAGCAGTCCTGCGAAGAATGGGCGCATACACCCTCAAGCAGTATGCAGCTGAAATTCAACACTACAGCAGACTCAAGTTTCTTGCTGCAAGCCAAACATTTTCCCAGTTGCAAAACACTCACAACCTCGGCTCCTAGAGGATATTAAAGTTCTGGGTTGTGTTAAAGTTTTTTTTTTTCTTAATTTGTAGGGATTTTGTATGGCCCAAGGCACAGATCGTGGTGAGCAGTTCTAAACTAACTTCATAAATACTTCCGCACCAGATAGCACCACAAGTTCTCATTATTCTTAAAGTCTTTACACCACATTCTTTCATGTGTGGAAAAACAGAATTCCAAAAACTTTGGACAGCTGTTATTACTTATTAGCACATTGTGTTGTACAGTAATTATATCGATACTGACCCTTATAAAGTATCAGTTGTTAAAACTGAATGGTTATGCAGAATATGGTTGTGATTGTCGTGTAATGACATTTGGGAATGTATTGCGTGGAGTTAAAGCCTTTTTGCATTTTTTCTAACTGATCCCTCAGTGGGAATCTTTTAGTGCATTTAAATACTGACATTTGTGATTATAAGTACTTTACAGGGTGTAGAAATTGTCCAAAAAGGGATTCAGTTTATCCATAATGAATATAAGTTGAAGAAACACTGCAGTACAGTGCAGGTTTTATAGAGATTAATGTCTATTACACATCTGCTACAAAAGCATGATTTGTGTAGAGAAAAAAGTAAAGTTGCAGTGGCTTCCAAAACCAAATATATAGTAAGCAGATATTTTTACCTTTTCATGCATTTTCATGATTTATAATGGCAGTATTGAAGATGTCAGCTTCCTACAACTTTCATGCTTAGCTGCCCCTGCTCACTGGACTTCAGATGGTATTGAAAAGAGAAGTGATAGAAAGTCACACATAATGGAGGGGGTGTTTTGTTAACCATCTTCTCACCGTGCCATTGCCACTAACAATTAAAATGAACTCCAAGCAGAAATGAACTTGGCCGTTTTGGTGACCACTGAAGCTGGCCTTGAAGAAGCCCTGCTCCTAACACAGGCCTCCTGTACACTGAGAACAATAATGCTACTTAATCACTGTTGCTCACTCATTTTCTCTCTGACTTACATATTTGTACATTTTTTCACTGTATTCAAAGTCGCAGTGGTTATTGAACCTGTAGGAACAATTTCTGTAGCAGATGTAACTAATGTCTCCGCACCATGGATCATTTCACTGTCACTTATAAGCCTGAAGGTATTTATTCTTTTGAGTCACTGTGTCAGCTAATTGTATAACAGCTGCTCAGTGTTTTGAATGTTTTCTGTTTACAGCTTCTGTTTCTGATGGAGTTTATTAATCTATATTGCTTTTCATCACACTCAGCTAAAAGCTTCTGCTCTGCCGGGTCGTGTCGGACATCTGTGGATGAGAGTGCTCTGTGTGAACAGGTACTCATTGTGCTTCATTTAATGTGAACAATGACCTATAATTTCGGTGCTCTGAAAAAACTCGGAAGTCAGCATTTGCTGGAGAGCAGCAGATGTGTGAGACCCAGAGTGCTTCCAGTGGTTCAGTCAGCACAGAAACTCAGGACAAAAGTGCTTCTTGTGAACTCAAGTGCTTGCTGGTTCTTGCTTGCACAGTTTTTGTTTTTACATTTATGGAGGAAGTTACTATGGAAACACCAACTTCTCGGGCTCCCTTGAGCACTCAAAGGAAAGGAGGAGACAGTTTCCATCCATGTTTCGCTTAAAGGGATGTGCTTGCTTTTTCTTTGTTAAATTTACCAGCAAGTGCTATAAAGGTCCTGTCAAACTACTAACCAATATATGTTTTGTGTATTCAAGTCTGGTTGGCTGCACGCACATTAAACTAAAGCCACATCCATTTAGTATGCAATTCAGTGGAAGATACAAAAGCTTGGCCTTGTTTTTTTTTTTATTTCAAGCTCAAAAATACTATATACAGCTGAAGATATTGGCAGAGGATTTGGGTTTGAGGATGTAAGATATGTGTTTTGACATTTTTAAAGACCAAATTGTAAGCTTTGGTTTGGTTCAGTTGGAAAGAAAATAGAAGGAATGCAAGCTCTTCAGTTTGTCTCTTTTTAAAATATCGAATAAAAGGTACTAAATCATTTTATTTCAAATCACTGACCTTTGCATTACTGTATTGGCCTGATCTGCCCTGTGATGCAGCGATGTATGACACGCAATGTTTATAATTACGACTCTGCTCAACAAGTACAAAAAAGGGGACTGTCCACTTCTTAAATGTGTGGGTTTCGGGAAGTTCCAGACAGTACGATCTTGACAAATTTGGCTTCTTTGAGCTAATTCTGTTTCATAAGTCACCACAAGAGGGCATGCAACCCTTCTGGTAACTAATAACTAATATCTGTTGAACCCGTGACAAATATACCTAATAGATATGAGGGTGAAAACTGGAGTCATATTTTTATTGAGTGATAATAACCTATTTTTTTAAAAAATGAGCTTGTTTATTTTCTACATTATTAATTCATGAATAACAATTTATGGAGATCGATTTATGAAGACATTAACTGGCTATAAATAAAAAAATTAAGGACTAATGACCGAAACACAGGAACTATTGGGAAGGCAATTCAATTTTCAACCTTTTAAAATATAAGTTTAACCATTTTCACATTTTCTGCCTTAGCAAACAATTCCCAGTGTTTTATTGCTGAACGAGTCTTACCATGTGTTATCTACACACTGCTAGAACATCCATGTCAATGTAAAGTTTTAAACTGAGTCAGGCACAAAGCTGTTGATGGTTTATTAATGGAGCAAAAACTGAGACCACACTGTGCCCTTTGGAACACAATAGGGGGTCATCTCACGGTCTAAATTAGTGTGTTTACAGGCAAGAACTGTAAGTGTGGGAGGAACATACAACTTGCCATTACAATCCTTAGGTGAAGGCTGTCCAGCAGGTTTTCCACCTCTCTTTACACTCTTCAAAGCTGATAAACGCAATAAAGTGCATTCAGTGAAGACAGCACTGTACTCTGAATTAGTGCACTGCTTGGGAGTCAGCCTTCCAGAAGCACATTTGATTAAGTTTTTTTCAATCACCCTTTTAGACCTTATGTGAAGCCACATGTGACATGGTGAGGTTTTTTTTATTGCTACATGTTAATGGTAGCAGCACCTCTCAGTTCACACCACCCTAATGAGTGTCTGTTCTTTGCCTCACAGATTTTTTCTGCAGACTTGAGCACTTGTGGTCAAAGGGAGATGATTCCCCATGAAGTCTGTGTACCAGTCCTCAACAGCAGGTGCTGTCTTCTGTGCTTCAGGCTGAGATTTGTACCCATCAGACACTGAAAGGCAGAGAGGCAGGTCACAAGCAGGTGGCTGTGCAGGATCTCTTGAAAGCCTGGAGTGACTCTGAGAGAGGTGGAGGGAGCAAGTGAGAACCAAAGAGAGAAAGAGGTGGGAGGGGGAGAAGAGTGCCCGACCACAAAGAACAAGACATGAAGTCAAACCAGGAGCGCAGCAATGAATGCCTGCCTCCCAAGAAGCGGGAGATCCTGACCAGCAATTTAGCAGTAGAGGAGAAGCCAGTAGTGGTGGTACAAGCCAGTGAGGGCCAGCGAGGAGAAAATCTGGGCTGGCTCACCAACGTGGCCACTGGGCAGGGGGGTGGTGGGCATGCCTGCACCCCGGATGATGCCGAAAGCCCCTCATACAAGCCCCTCCCCACGATCGCCGAGCGATTTCCCTCCTCTTCGTCCTCCTCATCATTTTCCCAGTCCAGTGTTACTGGTTCTGGGACGGTGGTGTCACCCCTCCCTGCACTTTACTCCACAACTTTTTCACAGCAGGGTGGGACCATTCAGTACACTCAGCTGCCTCCCAACCTGCAGCTCATGGGTCCTACCTATCCAGGACCTTACACTGGGTACATTTCCTCACAGGTTGTCTCCCCCATGGCTACCTTGCCCCCGACTGCCCCAGGGCAGCATACCCACTTGGAGGGCTATGCTGCAACTGTGATCTCACAGGCTTCTAGAGCAGAGCAGCCCCAGCAGCTAAGCAGCTCACTGGGAGTCCTGGGCCATGGAAATGCCTCTCCACTTTCCTACTCTGTACACCCTACAAATCAGTATGTCCAGGTTGCCACCTCCCCCCTAAACATTACAGACAGGGCAGTCTCAACATCTACAACACATGTGCCCCTTCACCTCCACCCCAATCCTGCAGTAATCCCTCATGCCCTCACCCTTCCACCATCACAGATGGTTGTCCAGTACACAGAAGGCCACACCAGTAAAAAAGAGGAAGGACAGAGTAGAGAGTTACTAAATGGAGAGATAGAGAAGGGTCGGCATTATGATGTTTTACCACAGGCCAACCAGTCAAAGCAGAGCTTTGCAGTGAAAGAAGCTTCTTGCCAGCAGCACCAGCAGCACCACTATGAGGCCCAACAGGTCATGCTGTCAGCCGATTATGCCAAGGACACAGCAGGGCTTCGCACCTCATTGATGCTGGTGCCTAACAGCCACCCACCTAATAGTGGTGGATCTGATGTGGAGACTGGCTTGAACAAACTGGTTTCTGTAACACATGTCGAAAAGAGTGGCTTGAGCCTTGGGAAACCCGTTTCCCGTGCTTCCCCTTTTAGCTTCTCAACTCCAGACGGTCCAAAGGCCCCAGTCACTGCTGTCTCCCCTCATAGTGTCATCCAGACCACCCAGAGCACCACTGAGCAGGTCCCAGTGGGTCACCCCACCACCAGCTTCTACCCTGCCACCCAGCCATCCATCATTGGGTACATTACAAGTGGTGGGCCACCAACACCACAGCCATTCAGCTACCACACCAGCCTTCCCCAACACCTGTTCATACCAGCAAGTCAACACCTGCTCATCCCGGTCAGCGGCAGCCGAGCAACCGAGCTGCAACCGAACGCTGCGGCTGCTACTACCCAACAGCTATTATCCACCGCAGCAGTCCCTCAGGCTTATGTCACTGCTACACTCCCTAAAAGTGACCCTTTCAATCCCAGTGAACACCCACCTCCGGCCCCCTACCACCACATGGGTGCTGTGGTGCAGACCGAACTCCATCTGCCCGTCATCTCATCTGCCGCTGCTGCCAGTGTATTCACATCTCCCGTGCCAGAGCCTGTCTCACCTCCATCTGCTTCCTGCCCTTCATTGCCCCCCTACTTCATGAAAGGCTCTATCATACAACTGGCGGATGGAAAGCTAAAGCGTGTCGAGGACCTCAAGACGGAAGACTTTATCCACAGTGCCGAAATCAGCAATGAGCTAAAGATTGACTCTAGCACAGTGGAACGAATCGACGGGAGCCAGACACCCAACTCCGCCATTATCCAGTTTGCAGTAGGAGAGCACAAAGCACAGGTGAGCTAGTTTAATTGGAAAGGCACAATTAAAAAAAAATGGTTCTGAATTATGTTGTGACTTGTTTTAGACGTATAGAGTTTGGCATCATGTCTCACATATCTTCCTTGTTCACTTTTTCAAGTCCTGTGTACTGGTTGCCTAGTAGTGTCATGAAATGGCTGTGCCCTTTTCAACCTTTGTTTTAATGTGTATCAGCATTTCTGAAAACTTTTTTGGTTCCTGCTTCCTTATTTATTAAATGATCTGATGCTATTTTCTATTGCTATTTTCTGAGCTATTTTCTCGTTTCGGACTTTGAACTCACTTGTGATTTGTCTAAATAAAGATTAAGAAAATGTGTTGATCAATCTCTGTGAAGTTCTAGGATACAGAAACACTTGTATGCAAGATCTACTGTTCTTAAAAAGACTTAAGAAGATAAAAGAGGTTCTGATCTTGCTTCTGTAATAAAGAGCAATGTGTTTACTGATGTATTTATCAATTTTTAATTATGTCCACGATGGTACAAAAATAACAGTGTAAATGTTCAGATTATATTAAACTTAATAAAGTTTACTAAACTTAACTAAACATAATATTCACCCTGTGGAATTCTGGGATCAGTGTTGTTTTCATATTAGGTGCATGTCCCACTCTTCCTGTTTCTTAGGAGTTATAGGAGTTATATAAACATCACATCCACATGTGGATTAATTTCTGAGTGAGTCAGTGTTATAAGTTCTCAAGTCCACTGGAAACCCTCACTCTTTACTGCCACAATTCTTTTTTACTATATTTATTGTCACAAGACACTGAGATTCTTATTTTAAGAACGTTTGAACTTATTTTCCTGGAATGAGTTTTGTAGGATGTACAGCATTAAAACGTATGAACCCCACTGCTTGGAGACTGTTGGCAGAATAGGGTCGTTGTACCACATACAAATTCTTATCATTCTGAATTGTACACATTGAGGTCTGTCTGTGAACATGACTTTTGGTCTGATGATTTTTTTCCATCTCTCTGTGCCAGGTCAGTGTGGAGGTCCTCGTGGAGTACCCTTTCTTTGTGTTTGGCCAGGGCTGGTCATCCTGCTGCCCAGACAGGACCACCCAGCTGCTGGAGTTGTCATGCACCAAGCTGTCTGTAGGGGATGTCTGCATTTCCCTCACTTTCAAGAACCCAAGGAATGGCTCCCTGAAGATCTACCAGACCGTGGAAGCTGCAGGAAGCAGCAACAACGGCCCCCTGCTGAAATCTCCCAAGGAGGATGGGCAGTGCTGGAGCAGGGGCAGCCACCCTAGGGGTCGGGAGAACAGGCAGGACCAGTGGATGGGGAGAGACGGTGGGTCAGCAGAAACCACAATGGTGCAGGACAGTGGGGAGTTAACATGCAAGGAGAAGAATGTCTCATTGCCCAAAACACCCCCCGCAGAATCAGGTGGGAAAGACAAACTGGCAGGCCGGAAGAGGAGGTGGTCAGCACCAGAGGGGCGCAAAGTAGAGGGGTTAGATAAGGAGCCCCCATTGACTCTGCCCAAACTCTCTTTTATTCCTCAGGAGGTTAAAAATTATATAGAAGGCAGATCAATTTTAGGCAAATAAATGCTCAAAGGACTATTTTACCATAGGGGAAGACAAAAATACCCTCATAGCTTTTATTTTTTTCCTTTTTTAGGTTTGTTTCCAACAATACAGATTACTGTACTGTAGGCTAAATGTCTGTTAGTGTTTGCATTTTATTAATTTTATTTTGCCATTTAGATCTTTGTGATAGTTGCATTTGGAAGTACATGGCTACACTGATCCAGTTCTCTACTGGGCAAATAGGCAAGCAAGAAACATATATCAGGTCTGTGTACATAAGCCCCATGAATGTAATGCCTTTCCGTTCAAAATAACACATATTTTACTTGTTGTGTAGTTCTAAAGAGCAATAGGAAAAAAATATGTAAATTAGCTAATGGCCCCCTTTGAGAACTCCACTAAGGTGCCAGAGAAGCTTGTCATATGACTTAAGAATTGCCAGCGAGAATCTTAGTTGTCCAGAATCATGGCAGTTCACTGAGTTCTGCACGCCGACTGGGTGAAATTGTTCTTCTGCCATTTGTTTTTGTCTCAGCAAGGCTGTTTCGGTGGGAATTCACATAGTGCCGGCCATCCCATTGTAAACCCTTGTTCATTTTCACATGAGTTGTGTATATTTAAGTCATGTGTAACTGCAGCTATTTGCAGGGCTCTGTGACTCTCCAGTAAGGCAAGAAAGAAGTTGAGGCCTGAAGTTTAGATCTAGTGACAGGAAGTGCTGTAGCCAATCGAACCTGTAGAGGGATTTACTTGAAATTTGGAAGCTGGAGAACAGATACAACCTTTATAATGGTCTCATGAGCCATCACACTTTCATACACTGCAGTCTGCCCAAAAATGTGGTGATAGCAGTTGAGTTAGAAAACTGATTCAAGTTATAAAGATGTACATAGGGTGGACAAAATGGAATCAACATGTTCTAGAGATGTCATGCAAGATTGTTCTTGCCTGTAGCTGAAAGTTACTGTGACTACTTGGTCTACATTGGTTTTTAAGTTCTGTAGGACTATCCTATGATCTCTTGGAGTGCCATACCTGGTTTTATGAATGTTTTCTCTGTGGACCAGAGAATGTTGATGTTCTGATGTCTGGTGGTGATACTCCTACAGCTTCTAGCAGGTGTGTGTGTGTGTGTGAGTGTGCCTGTCTGTAAAAGAACATGCTGAAGAATGACATATCAGACCATATCACATTCCTAAAGTGACAGGAAGTGAACTACTTCCACTTCTGCAACCATCAGCCTTCTGTCTGTGGGTTTCCAGAGGTTAGTAACAGTTTGCATGTAGAAAATTGAACTCTAGAATTGCTTTCATCTCGAAGGTTCTCACCCAGCTGTTTCCTCGATATTCATACCTCACATTCCATCATGAGCTATTATAGCCACACACAAATCTAACTACACCTAATGCAGGATTCACTATGTATTTACGTAAGAGGAATGTAAGGGCTGACTGAGTTCTTTAGTGTGAATGGGTGTATTCATGCCTCACATATTCCTTATATGTTTCACTATCTACAGACCCAAATGTTTCTGCTTCTGTCCACTGTCCATCTGTGGTCTTTACATACCAGTATGTACATATTTGTCCAGTGCATCTATATATTGTACAAACTGTTATATTTTGGCAGAATTACTTTAATGGGACTTAAACTCAAAACACATTTTCAGAGCAATTGAAATGGCAATAAATACTCCCCGAAGAAGCAGGATTTGCTTTTTGCTAAATAGCAATTCTAAAACTACTCTTTATAGATTGGGCTTTGTTATTTCTGCATACAGAATTAGCTGGCATATTTAAAGGCACATCTCTTTAAAGACTGTTTTTCTGTTAAAGGTCAGCAGTTACCCAAAAATGTAATGTGTTTTCTGTATGTGACAGTGAGTCAGTAGACAGGGATCAGGAGAAAGTGTAATTTCTGTTGGGTTGCTCAGTCGACAGACACAAGCTCAGGTAGAAGTGTTTCATACCATTTATCATCATTAATCATCATTCAACAAGTTCTGCATCATCTCATGAACATCTCCTCTTTGGCCAAAATACAAAATACACAGCGCACATGTAAGGGGGATAGAAAGTAGTGTACACTACATACACTATGTATTGTGAAGGTTGTTGTGTCATGTATGCATAAAAGACACGCTTTATCAGACAATAGTGAATTTTTAACATTTTACTTTCCTTGGGCTGGTACATCGGTGGAGCAGTTAAACCTGCTGGCTCCCAATGCCTGGGCTGCAGGGGTATAACTTTGAATTCAGCTCAGCTGCATGTTCTACTTGTGTCTGCATGGATTCCAGGGGGTTCTGGTTTCGTGCCCCAGCCCAAAAATATGTATTTAAGATAAACTGGACTCTCTGAATTGCCCATAGTGTGTGAATGAGAGTGTATCTGTGTGTGTGTGTGTGTGTGTGTGTGTGTGGCCACATGGCAATAGGCTCCAGACCACCGGGGTCCCAACCAGGGTAGCAAGAAAGCAGTTCCCTGTCTAGAACTAAGAGTTTTGTTGAAAAAACTATTTACAATACAGAACAGTGGGAATTATTGACTGGTATGTCAGGCAAGTACTGTTCTAACTTCATTGCTTGATGGAACAGTATGAATTTTTGTTGGCTGTACTGTGTGCATTTTCTAAACAGAGGTTTAGGAACAACACAGTTCAGGAACTCAATCCCAAAGAAAAACGACACATTTGCCACTTTTCTTACACTTGTAGGGGCAGTAAAAGCTAAGACATACAAGATTTTTAAAAAATCACAGGTTTCAAAGTTGTGTGGTCATCACCTTTAATGGGACCTTCAAGAAAACCTGTGAATACTATGACTTAGGGTTTGATTAGGAGAAAAAAACCTGTAAAATATTGAGGCGAAGAAGAGGTTTGAGTGTCATCAGAGGTCCTGACCTCAAAACTTTGACAGGTACCTGTCATATTCAAAAATGTGTGTATGTATATGTGTATGTATTTATACATATTAACACATGTGCTTATATTGTATGCATGTTTTATGCATAAATGTATTTTGTATGTGTGTGGACACAAGTAACACATACATGCAAACACACAAACTCAAGCATATCAGTTCCAAGCAACACTGAAAAACAACTCACTATTGTGAAGCGAACCAGAGCTGGTATGATTTCAGTGTTCTGTAGCATGTATGTCTGCAAATATGTGCGTATTATATTTATGCGTGTTTGTGTAAATGCACAGACACTCGCAGGTTCATACGTAGTGTACATAATGAAAATGTGTTTTCTGTTAAGAATTATACTTAAAACAATTTTGCGATTTGCACATACAGAGTTAGCGATTTTAGCATTATTTTTTCATCTTGGAAATATACGGGAAGCCAAAATCCCTTAACTCAAATGTAGCATTTTCCAGTGCTTAATAATCCTCCGACTGCCTGAGCTTTCACACGGCCCACCCTCCTTTAAGTTTCGCAGCAAAGTTTTCTGTTCTTTTTGCTGTTTTAATTTTTTTTTATATCAAGGAGGAAGACATTGGACAAAGGTGTAATCTGTGTGCACAATAATTTGAGTCTCTCTAATTTGCTGAGAGACAACACCTGACTTCAGGTGTGCTCATGCATAGACAGCAGATGGGCGGACAGGCAGGGATGAGCATATAGGTAAGGGTGGCTTTGAGCACCATACAGATTTGATATGATTTTATTTTTGTAATAAAATGGGTTTTTCAGATGCCAGTGATTTTTGTACCTTCAGTGTTGCCCTTCAAAGATTTCTGATTGGTTGAGAAGCCAGGTTTAATGAAAGTGGTAGTGTTTGAAAAGTGCACGCTAGTTTAGTGCCAGGTTTATTTTAGACAACGACAATGCTGTATATAATAGTTGTTATTACTCTACTATTATTCTGTTTAATCTGGTGAACCTTCTCCCAGTTTCAAACCTTAACACAGTATCAGTAAAGGAAGTCTACACTGCAGTTCTTCAGGTGCCGGTTCTTATCTGTATACTGTATTATTTACAGTAACACAGATTAAACACTTCTCCATCTGTTTTTTTTCATGTTAAATGGTGTAAGCGCTGTTGCTTTTAAAGGAATTTTTCTACAATAAGCATCAAGCACATTTTGACACCAGATCCAGGTCTGACTAGGAAAAAGATTGTGAAGAACACAAGCTTGTTTATGAGGTTGTATCTTAAGAGTTTTGTTTCATTCATGTCCACTCTACCACATAATAATAAGACTTATTGTCACTTGTGCTGTTTATTTTTTGTCTTTTTTTCCCCCACTGAGACTGGTACATCAGAACACTAATGCACCTGTCCTTCAATTCAACCATGTGAGCCAACCCTTATTATATAGATGAGAGCAATCATATACATATTTCCACTTTTTTGATTTTTTTATTTTTAGGTTTAATTTTGTATGTATGATTGCAGTATAACATTGCTAACTTCAGGGAAGACATTCACAAACAAATATGCAGTAGCCACCTAGGAGGCGTGTGTTTTAATGGAGACAAGTTATCCAGCATTCTCTTTCTGTGTTGCCTTTTGTCTCATCTTTGCTAATCCAGGATAACAACCTTGGTTCATATGATACTTCCATTCTCAAGACACTGTTCGTGTACCATGTCATCACCGGCCACCTGGCCTGGCCTGGCCTTTCTGCGTCATGGTGATTTACCATACCCTCCAGTCTTTCTACATTTTGTCTGTAGTGTGCGAGTCTGGTCCTAGTTTACTGTAGCATAGTACTAGCTCTAGGTCTGCTGACCCAATGAAAATCATCCCTTTGTATTTGTTTATAGCGGACACAAGCTTAGTCTCTGCTAGGAAGCATGGTCGGCACTACTGGTCAACCACTTTGAGGTAAAACTGCTCCATAGTTAGTAACATCCACGCACAAACATGAAGGCAAGCTGTCTGTCATGGTAAGCATGTAGAGCCACTGAATCCCACTGTTTGCCTGCACATACTGTGCTTTAGAAAACACTCCTGAGCACAGTGAGAAATGTTCATCATCATGACTCTCAGTGCTTCTCCATCTTTTGCTCAGGGTACTGTTGTGTTTTTTTGTTTGTTTGTTTTTTTTGGTGAGGATCTGGAGAAAGCAAGAGTGTGGGACAACAAATTAGTGGGCTGGGCAGGGGAGATGTTCTTCACCAGGTTGTGAATGGTGATGGTCTTTCTCTGCTGACTGAAGGGCAGAAAAGACACAGTGCTGGCACACAGAAAGTAAGCTTTTGTGTTTGAGTCTAACATTTTGAGGAGGAAAATCTTAGATTTAAAGAAGATGTTTTGACATAGGCATTAGCCCATCATTTTGGTTTTCTTTGTGGGATATTTGTCTTTGTAGTCATGCCTTTGGTCTTCCCTCATGTCATAACAGTGGAAGGTGTCACATTATTTCCTGATATCCCTCCTCCAACTTCTGACAGCATGCAGTCTTTCCACCTTTACTACTGGATATTACTTCTTTTTTTTAACTCACAGTACTCTTATACATAAGACCCTGCCTCACAATGGAGAATATGCAGTGGGAATGAACTTTACCTGAATAACCATGTGCCTCTGTACAATGCGCATCTTGCAATATTGTCAGGAAAGCTAAATCTTTGAAAGGAACTGAAATGGTTTTCATTTCCCAAAACATTTATGTCTTTACAATGATATTAATTTCATTGCCTTTCTGTCAAACTGCAATCCTCGTGATGCTACAATGCCTTTGGGAAATGGAGCCCCAGGCAACTTTCTGTCAGCCAAGTTGAAGATAATACAATTTGATGTTAAAACATCTGAATTATTTTCTCTTCAGTGTGAGAGAAACTTTTTTAAGAATGTAAGAAAGTTAAAATGTACTGACTGTTCCTGGCAAGAGCTGTACTTATAAACTGATTTTAATGTTTGGGCACATGGAGCTGTCAAATGATGCCATTTTCCTCGGTATTTGAATTCAACAAAGTTATACAAAAGGTGTTATGAAGCATAGGAGTTCCCACAGAAGTGAGCTGTTGTGCTTGTAGAATTATTGAGACTCCACCTAATGAAAACAGGTTATTTGTGGTGCCCCTTTTCAATTCACATATTATTCATTTTCTTTTCACAAAGGGAGTTGCATGGCATGTGACATCATCTGATGCTCTCCATCAGAGCCCAAAAAGTAGTTCATAGTTCTTACTCAGGGATGGGGTTGATGAGTTTGTGTTTATGTTTGTGGTACACTGATGTGTCCGGAAGCAGCACTTTTAAAGCCCGGGAGTAGAGGTGTTCCCCTCAGTCAAGACCTACTACCATCACTCAAAAATGAGTTCTGCTTAACCTAGTCAGCCTTTGACTGATCACTGAAATTAACAGACTGACTGCTCCAGTTGTAACGCCTTCTGTCCATGGACTCTGCTCTTGCCCAGACTGCTGGTACTGTGCTTCATTGCGCCGATTTCTTAACCTCTGAGTGTTCTCTGTCAACCATCATAGGCTGATGTAAATGTAGTAGGAAAAACCAACACCAAAAAAATAACCTCGTAAAATGGGGACCACTTTAAATGTGTACATTAAATCCTTCTTTAGGGGGTGATTTAATAATCTCACTTATGCACTTTGAAAAAGCCAGGAGAGTCTTTGTCCACTCAACCCAAGGCTGGGGCTTTGAAGGTGTCATGTTTGTGTCAAAGAGGAAAGGAAATAACAGGATGAGGCACCGTGAAGCTAGATGTTGGCAGAGCAGTGCATGAGTGTGACCACAGCAATGCTGAGCTGGGGCATCCCAGTGTGACCAGAGGAGACCTGGCTTTAGGACACCTTTCCTCTTGGGCAAAAACCTTTTGTTATTATTCATTTGTTTTCAAATAGATTTTTGATTGAAATGTTTTACTTTAGTGTTACGTTTTGTACACAAAATATTTGTAGCACTGTAACATTTTAGTAGGGCCACACAACCCTGGTTTATATTTGTTTGAAACTAAGTTGAGCTATTTAAAAAGAATTCTACTTTCAGTGCAGGTGATTACTTTTTTTATTGCTTTCTTTTTATTTCAGTTGCACAAATTAAATTTGACTGTTGTGAGTGCTTCAGTATTTGGGGGGGGGGGGGATCTTGATTTTTTTTAAACCCCCATTAGCAATGAATTATGGGACCTTTTTCACAAAATATAAATCAAAGCATCACTCTATTTCTCTTGACTGTTGTTGATGTTTCTGGGAAGCTTCTGTTGGTGAACTGCCCAGATTCTCTCAGGCTGAGAAATGGACAGGCCCACAAAGTAATTTACTTTCATGAGTTTGTGGGTTTTATAATGTCACGATGGTTTTAATATTTCTATTATTACTGTTATAATCATAATAGCCATTATACTTGCTAATAAAAAACAGATGGGGCAATAATAATACTTTGTGTCTGCCAGTCATGTTACCACTCCTTCCTTTTCTTGAGCCCCTTGAAAAAGCAGCTCACACTTCCAAATGTTTTATTAATTGTTAAGGAGTTCTGCTAATGTCATTTGGCAGGTAGTATAAATGTGAAATATGCAAGTGGTCACACCAGGAAAAACTAAAAACAATTTTTTCCAAATCTTGCCATTTGCAATGTTGATAAAATTTGGAAACACCTTGGCATTTCTCGGCCACTGGCATTCGGCTGAATCCTGAAATATGGGCAGTCAGCATGCAAGAAGAGGGACAAGGAGGACAGCAAGCCAGTCGACACCTCATAAAAAGAATAAAAGAATAAGTGATGTGTATGGAGTGGTGCAGCTCTCTCAAAATGGAACTCAACAAGTTTGTCTGTGTACGTCCTTAAATATCAATATAGGTAAAAAGAAAATTTGTACTTTTCTGACTGTTACAGTTTTGACCACCGGTGCCCACACACGAGTATCCTTTTGTGTCTAAAAAATTGTAAACTCTGAGGCAATGTTTTGAACTGAAGTGTTGTAATAAGTATTTGTAAGCGACTCTCTTGGATATTGTGATGCCCTCTGTTCGAGGTCCGTTTGAACATCCCCAGCAGTTGAAAGGCTCCCATTTCTGAGTGGTCAACCAAAAACTCCAGTGTCCACCCCTCTCTTTTGATCCCCATCTGAAACATCTTTTCTTTGTATTTTCTGCTAGTCACCTGCAGTTCCATTGTATTTTTACTCTTGCAGTTGTCCTTCTTTCCTTTTGTTCTTTTGTTAAGATGTTTGGAAAGAAAAAAAAGATGAATGTATTGAAAGAAGAGGCTGGAATCACTTTATACCAAGCTTAGAGACTGCAGTACACTGAAGGCAGCTCCTGGCTTTTATTCATACAGGTGTGCAAAATGTGGACCGTGACAAGATTAAGTCTTCCATTTGGAAAGGTACAGAGTCTCAGGCCAATAGCAACGTGAACCGGAAAAAGGGAAACCATTTTGCACCTTACCTTTATAAAAGGAGAAACAAAGTGCATATATAGGTAAATAACAGCTTTTATTGTAAAACAGAACCTTATTTTTCTGCCCTTGTTTCCATGTGCGTGCAAGCTCTCTGTAACTTTACAGCAAAATAGTGTTCTTGCACTAGCTTTTTCAGAAGAAATTGCAAAACTAAAGGTTTCAAATTCTATTTTCTAATTGTGGTGTGTCTATTTGTAGGATACACTGAAGTCTGTTTATTGAATTTTATGTTCCTTTTCTTTGACGGTGCTTGCAGGTTTTCTAGTTAGAAATTATTTCGTTATTATGAATAATAAAACAATATGAGGATTTGAACAAATTTCTTTAACAAAAAAAGGAAAAAAATGTCTGTATACCAGTACAAGTTTGTCTCAGTATACTCGTACTAATAAAATAACAGTGCCAACTGCAACTGCCTTCCTCATTTTAGTTTAATTCCTAATTGTAGTCGAATTTTTCTTGACTGCTTTAAAAATACTGCAGCTGATTCACAAGGTGTGATAAATATGACCTTACATTTTTTTATAGTGCAAAATATGCCTTTTATTTTCCGTGCCATAGTATCATTTCTGATGGAATTCAAATTCATTGCTTTATTAATTAGACAACTTTCATTTTTTTAATTTTGAAGCATTTAAATGTTGAAAAACACATCATCCAAGCTGTTTCTGATACAGCTCTGATCAGCAGGCAGCAAGGTACTCCAGCAGGTCTCCCAAGACCACAAGCACGCCCAACCGAGACACACACTCCTGTGGTAGAGCTGCACTAGCACAGGACCAGAAGTGGAGACACTGGAGCTCATTGGTCACTTAGTGACACGGCCTCCAAGTAAGCAGGTCTGAATGTCACCATCCGGGGAAATTCCCACACCGGATATCACAGCTACAACTCATGCAGGGAGACTGCTATATACAACCAAGATTCAGTAAACTTCATCTATTCTTTGGGCTAGATCAGTGAATGACATGTTTCCCTAAGCACATATTGATGAAAAAGCATGTGCGTTTTTTTTTTTTAATCTCAAGTTTTCTGCACTTTTGCACATGCTCAGATAAGCCATGCTTTTTTTTCCCCTCAATTTGTCATAAAAAAGTCCAACATTCATAGATTTTAGATAAAGGTTCTGTCTCCTCCTTAGTATCCTGAGAATGATATGGCTTTGTCTTACAGGACTGTCTCCTGCAGAAATACAGACTTGTTCCAGAGACTGAGGTTATGTTGTACAACGTATGTTTAGTGTAAAGGGAAGGTCAGAAATCTGAAATATCAGTGAGGTGTAATGTGAATTATCTTCGGTTTCTCTCCTTATCCACACCCGAGGTGTGTGTGTGTGTGTGTGTGTGTGTGTGTGTGTGTGTGTGTGTGTGTGTATGTATGTATGTATGTATGTATGTATGTATGTATGTATGTATGTATGTATGTGTACATGAGCGTGGAAGGCTAGGCAAACATGTCGCTGGACTGCTGTGTGACCCTGACAAAGGTGGTCCGATGGCTCAATTCCTTCAACTTGGCAGCCCCCACATAAGTGCAGGTGGATCGCAGACCACCCAGGATATCCAACACGGTGCTCCCTACATCCCCCCGGTAGGGAACCTCCACTGTTCTGCCCTCAGATGCCCTGGAAGAGGGTGAGAAGAAGGTTTGTCACCCTGATTCAACACAAAACACTCTGTGGGTTCTATCCTTCCTATCTGACATCACAGTGAGAACACAACTGGTAGCTTTCGTATGGGACAATATGTGAAATTACAGCATCAGTTTACCACAAAACATTGCTGATGTCACATAAAGATTCTTAATGTAAATATTCAATGAATTTGTCTGAAGTGCATTTTATAAAATCTTTGTCAAGCACATCAGTTCTATTATCTATATACCAAACAATTGATGAACAGCAGCAAAAGGAAGAAGTGTGACGTTAAATGCGGGAAGCCAAATGACGAGATAAACATATTATAGTATTTGAGAACATATGGTCACTCATACACAGTGGGTCCAAGCAGTTGGAATTTTATCTCATGAAACATGTTATTTGAATAAATGTGAGCTGAACAAACCAACCAGCCTCTCTGGTTTACATAAGCATGTCGATATTTCATACATGAAAGGATATACACCAGAGCACAATAGAGCTTCATTTGAAAAGGTCACAGGGCTTCCATACAGTTCATAAATATTTACTAAGGGATTAAAAACAGTCCATAAATGATTACAGAGCAGGGAACTTTTCTGCCCCTTTTTCATGAGATATGTCGGACGTACCTGTAACCTGCCACTCCCCCTGTGTATTTCTTCATGGCCGTGTCCGAGCTCATCCCGTAGAAGAGTTTCACCTTCTTCCCGTTCTTCTCGATGATGTCACCCGCACACTGGTCATGTCCTGCCAACATCCCGCCAAGCATCACAAAGTCCGCTCCAGCCCCTGTAGACAGAGTCCGAGAGATGACACAGCTACTTGCTCATCAGCAGTTTACCAGTCTGCCAAACACTCACATTCAGTCCCAAGATCTACAGTGGTTGACTGCCAAACTTATTCTGCTACATTTTTTGGTCATTGACGTAGAATAAGCCAAGTCAAATGTATGACAGAAGTAATTCCAACCACTTGGCTCCTGCCTCACCTCTTCCTGTCATGATGACACCATCCAGACATTCACACCAGTTTTTTTTGCGGCTGGTACACACACCACATCCCACCACAGCCCTGAAGGACTTGCTGAGGTGCCTCTAACTGAAGATCTATCCATCTAAGATGCATTTGCTGAAGAGATCGTCCATCCTGGCTGTGATAGGTACTATAGATTTAAGTTCAGCTCTAGGATATATAGAATGAACAAGAAATCTATAGTTGCTCTCATTACATTGCGCTGGGTATATTTTCTGCTATTTTATACTAAAACTAATATGCTTGATTTTTTAAGAGCCATAGTGTGTGTTAGTTATTGAAAAATAACACATTAAATTGATGGAAGTTTTTGCACCTTTAATTCTGTGTTTTGAAAAGATTTATCCTGAACTTTCTTGCTGGCTTTTAAGGAAGGGGCCGCAATCCAACACCCACCGAAAGCTTTGGCCACGTCGCCTGGGCAGCTGCACCCACCATCCTGGTGAATGAAACACACTGTGAATCCCAGGTGTCCTTCACACACCACTCTGTCACTCTGTGACAATAAACGCTTGATCAAACAGTAATGCACTACTGTACAAATGACATTGAACTTATTTAAAATAAAAGCCAAAGTTCAGATGAACATATTCTATTTTACCTTCACAAGTAACAATTTATTGTATTGTATGCAAACTACTGTACTTTTATTGATTTTTTTTTAAAACTATTGTATTTGTTTTCCCTCTACTGGCCACTAATCCTTTACATTTTGGCGTTTCATTGATCTCTCAACTTGAGAAGCAAGTTGTGGATTAAAATCCACATTTAAATTGGTTCCTTGTAGCAAATTAAAGCTAGCTTGAGATCATTTGAACAATGAGGTTGATAGGATGGGAGCCCTCCCCAGGGACAAACCGAGATGATGTGTCCATTAAGCCCATGGGCAGAGTCTGCACATTCCATGACGGCGCTCAGCTGGGGGTATCCCACACCTGTCTTGATGCGGGTTGTGCACACAGAACCTGCACATCGATTTTTGTTACAACTTGCATTATCAAACCAAGTTAGGACAAGGGAACATTTTTATATTCCATTTCTGTATAGAAAAGCATCTCCCTTTTCTTGTTACCTGAACGCTGCTAAGCAAATTCACATTTATATTTGAAAATATGCAAAAGAATCAGCATGTTTACTAAAAGGCGTCGTGATGCGATGCAATGCCACATGAGCACTTCATAACATTCTTGACTTTAATTCCTTTCTCCAAGCAACAGGGACACTTACCTGGCCCGATGCCCACCTTGATGATATCAGCACCAGAGAGTATCAGCTCTTCCACCATCTCCCCCGTCACCACATTTCCAGCCTGAGAGCATTATTGTGTGTAAACAGAGAGAGAAGCTTCTTCCCTTTGCCGTGTAAGTTTGTAAACAAAGTTTAACTCATCTCGCCCATGTTAAGGCACATGGTTTAGTTAGTTGGTTGAATGGCTGCATGAGAGACACACAGGTAGGTAGGTAGGTAGGTAGGTAGATAGATAGATCGATCTAACTGTAAGTACACAGAAAAAAAGAGGTCAAATTATGTGCAGCTATGAGCAAATGCTCTGTAGGCTTTTGAACTCACCATGATGGTGTGGCTGGGAAACATTCCCCGGACAGTCTTGACGGACTCAACGAAGTGTTCAGAGTAACCGTTGGCCACGTCCAAGCAGATGTACTTGAGAGCGGGCACCTCTCTGAGGATGCTACACAGTTTCTCCAAGTCTGCTGGGCCACTGCCTGAGCTGACAGCCACATGCTGGTGGAGGGTGCATTGAGGGCTGGGGTATTTCTGTCCATGTTTCATACACGTTTAAATCTCATATAAGCATTTGAAGTAACCGATTACATTCACTTTATGAAAAACTACAATAATATAACTTGAGATTAGTTATTCTTGCTTGGTAATGCAAACTGAGAACATACTGCAGTGCTCATGGAGAAATCAGAAATCCTCAGCTATTGCTGTCTACTTACTGCCAAACATTTTGGACTCTTGGTTGCAAAGTTCTTCCATTCCTCCACAGAGTAGTGCTTGTGGATGGCTGTGAAGAGTGTGTGCTGCCAGGGAAATGGGACAAAAGGGGTTGAGACTATCCAACTCCAAGTCCCAGTGGGTTTCTGTTTGGAAACATGTCTTCTGGGATGTAGCACAACACCCAGTTGATGATAATGGTCGAGACTCACATTACTGAGCACCTGCGCCATCTCAAAGGTCCCAGTGGTGTCCATGTTGGCTGCGATGATGGGAATCCCATGATAAATCTGCTTGGAATTCCGGAATGTGAATGTCCTCTGCAGGTCTACCTGGATAGAGAAGAGAACAGGTGACCTGCAAAGTGCTTCTCACTCACCAAAACAGAATTCCTTATTGGAGAGCTTGCTCACAGAAGAACATCTCACCTGAAAATGCCTTTGGGCAATTTCACAGAGGCACTGTGTGAATGAAGGCCATTTTTCTACATAATTTTTTAAATTATAATTTATTCACTGGCATGTTTCTCCAAAGTAACACACAATATTAAGCTCCCATGTACAGTTTATTAAAAACACTGCCACAGCTTTACGAGGGTACCACCACATGAGATGTGGATCAGCTTAGATTCTTTAAGTCAAAGGGGTCAGCCTAACCAGTGTACCATCTGCTGTGAATATGCTAGCAAGATCCCACATATCCAGTTTGTTCTGTGCTACTGCCAGGTCATGGACACCATTAGCCATGTTACTAGAATAAAGAAAGAAAGAAAGAAAGAAAGAAAGAAAGAAAGTGAGACTACCTTGCAAGAAACCAGGTTTTTCCATATGTGGCTCAAGGAGGAGCAGGAGCAGGTGAGGCCCGAATAATCAGACGAATAATCTAGACACGAAGTTCAAACAAAACACTGCAAATGAAGACTGACAGCAAATGCAGCCTGAAATAGCTTTTCATCTTCCTGAAGTGTTTTCCCCTCCTTTCACAAAGATTTAGCTGACAGCTAAATGCACGCAGACAGCACATCTGCAATGCATCAGGGGCTTTCCTTTTCTCCAAAATAAATGTTTTTTTATGTTTGATTATTATATTAGCACCTGAAATCATTTTTATTGCTCCGCTTGCAAAAAGTAACCATCCTGACACCCGTGCCTGAATTCCGCGTTTTTAGTGTTGCCCTTTTGTCATGCTGTCACTGGAGCTGGAGTTCAACGAACGGACACACCAAACAGACAGGCTCATCTCTGTCACAAAAGATTCAACATCTAGTGTTTTCTGACAACGAGGCTGTAAATAATTTAGAAAAGCTGGCGCAATGGATCCTGAAATCAGACAAGCATTACAGGACGGAGACAATCGGAACTGACAATGTCTTCTGAATCTTCAATGTCACAGAAGGAGTGTTTGGACATTTAAATCAATACTTCATCTAATAGATCCCACAGATGTTGAGCAAACAGCTGCCCAGGTGTACAGTACATGTGCAGAGTGGAATGAAGAGTGTTGAGAATTAATTTGGAAAGATGTTCCAGCAACAAGAAAACAGCTGAACAAAGTTAAACAGAATGCTTGTGGTGTCACAAAAATGGAATCCTGTATCTCATGTTCCAGTTTTTAAATTAAGAATAAATATGGAAAAACAGGGATGTGACGAAATCTCAGAAAGCAAAAATAGCTTAGTACCTCTACATTGACGTATTTTCTGCAAATTCTGTGTTTCTTACCAGATGGCCTGTTACCAGAATAGTGAGGGTTT
Source organism: Arapaima gigas (assembly GCA_900497675.1). Lineage (NCBI taxonomy): Eukaryota > Metazoa > Chordata > Actinopteri > Osteoglossiformes > Osteoglossidae > Arapaima > Arapaima gigas. The sequence goes on along the minus strand of UFQX01000486.1, from coordinate 134,524 downwards.
TTTTGGATGAAAAACAAAAACCTTATATTATTTCAAAAAAATGCAATCTGTTTGATTTTATAATGGAAATGCTGTAAAAGTGAGGAAGGCCAGAAGGTGGTCTGTACAAGCCAAATGCTTTTATTTATTCAACCCGGTTTGGCATTAACGTCTACAAACAGGGTTTACTAAAACTTTATGTCTTTGGATTAAAAAACCCAACTGGGAATTAAAGTCCAGTGCACAGAAGTGCTGCTCGGGTGGGAGTTTGTCAGTTTGTTTTATAAGGTCTGACCAGTGCAGTATGTTAGACAGCATAAACAAACAGCCTCGTTCAAAATTCCATTTGGCCTACATCACATCCAGGTCGGCGGCCACCCGCATCTGACAGGACCAGCAGAGCCATTAAGCCAACATGACCAGGCGGTTGATGACTGCTATGATATCATCTTGCGGCATGAGGGGGAGAAGGAGTGGTTGTTTCACGGACACACAGTATCCTGCAGTGTTTTTGGTCTCCTGACCCATGTGATTAATAATTCAGAATGACATGGTCCTTCTGGTGTGCTGAACAGGCTTCCTCTGTTCCAGGGGAACATCACTGCTACTGATCTGCTGGGGACTGATTCTTTCATCAGCAAGTAAGGTCTGACTGGGTGTGCAGGCTGCCTGTTCCATGTTAGTCAGTTAAAATAGCTCAGCTATGCTGCTTCCGTCATTTTGGTGCAAACACTGATGCAGCTGCTGTGTATGATGACAGAGACAATCCAGGGTTAGAATGTAGGCGATGTAGATGGACTGTGGTCCAGCACAGGACCACCAGCTCACATGGGCCTGACCTGCAGCCCTTTATCCTCAGAAGCAATCGTGAGAGAATGCTGATCCATCAGTCTTCAAACCTCATCACTTTTACCTCCAGCCCTATCATGAAAGACCTCTAGCATTCTGATTAAACAGCGTGTAGCTCTACGGGTAGAACTGTTTTGGAGCATCCGTGTACACACACACACACACACACACACACACACACACAAACAACATGTCTGTCTGTAGTGATGCCCCAAAGCATCCTTACCTCTGACCTGCTCTTCAGGCTGCTCCGCTTGGGTCTGAAGAGGACATCTTTGAAGTCTAGCTTGATGTCAGCATCCACCCGTGGCATGATAAGGGATGCGAGGCTCTGTGCTGTCCTGCGGAGCCTGGAGACCCAGCAGCCCAGCTCCAGCCTCCAGATGCACTGCAGGGTTATACTGTGCAGGATGCAGGGGCAGACCCAGTTCCAGCTCCAGTCCCGTCTCCAGCCCCAGCCCCCATGGTAATGCTCGTGAGCTGAACCCTTCCTGTGTGTATATGTGTGTCTATCAGTCGCCTGAATTGCACACTGCAGAAGCTTAGCAGCACTGCAGTGCTGCACAGGAGATGGGTGGGGGAAGTGACACCTCGGGACTTGGTGAAATCAATACCCACCGTGCACAGACACACGGGGGGGGGGGGGGGGGGGG